>WNHD01004927.1:3100-13810 GCA_011057455.1 Ganaspis sp. Gsp50 | reverse complement strand
ATAAAATTAAATTTTTAGCTACACTGTCCTTGGCAATATCAGGATCTCACATCGGGTGGACATCACCAACGCTTCCGAATCTAAAAAGTCCAGAATCCCATCTCAGAATAACTTCAGACGAATCCTCATGGATAGCTTCATTTTATCTTCTAGGATCAATTCCTGGAAATATCATCGGAGGTCTAACTGTCGACTGGATCGGTAGAAAATCGAGTTTAATAGCTGCAGGAATACCTCTCTTTTTAGGATGGGTTTTGATCCTGATAGCTTGGCATCCCTACGTCCTCTTTGCTTCAAGATTCATCAGCGGAATTGGACAAGGAATCGTTTACGTCGTCTGTCCCATGTACATTGGTGAAATAGCGGATAAAAAAATCAGAGGCTCTCTTGGATCGTTCATCAAACTTATGGTCACTTTTGGAGAACTCTACGGTCATGCAGTGGGTCCTTTTGTATCATACGCAGTCCTAGCATACGCCTCCATCATCATCCCAGTCATTTTCTTTCTCACCTTCAGCTGGATGCCTGAATCTCCATACTACCTGTCAATGAAAAATCAAAGATTGGAAGCCGAAAAGAGCTTACTCTGGTTAAGAAGATACAAAAACGAAGAAGACCTCAAAGAAGAAGCTGATCAGGTGCAAAAAACTGTCATTAAAGATCTGGTGAACAAAGGACACTTCTGGGACCTTTTTGACACCCCAGGAAACAGAAAAGCTGTTCTCGTTTCCTTCGGACTCCAATTGATCCTCCAGTTCAGTGGCATAGCGGCCATTGAATCCTACACCCAGGAAATCTTTGATGAAAGTGGATCTGAATTTCCGGCAGCTCAAGCTGTAATTCTGCTGAGTTTATTGCAATTGTTGGCTGGACTAGTAGCGGCAGCTTTAGTTGACAAAATCGGCAGAATCCCTCTCCTGTTGACGACAACCTTTCTGGGTGGACTTTCCCTTGCCCTTAGTGCGGCATTCTTTTTCCTCAAGTTCCAGATGAAAGTGGATATGTCAGGATTGGGATCGATTCTCGTGACTTTCGTTATCTTCTACGAATTGATTATCGCTCTTGGTTTAAATCCTCTCCCGTACATGATGTTGGGGGAATTGTTTCCAACAAGTGTCAAGGGTTTTGCCGTATCTCTGGCGAATGTCTGGGGCTCTCTTTTGGCTTTTGTGGTTTCCAAACTCCATCAAGTTATAACAGATACGTGTGGGATTTACGCTTCCTTTGCGTGGTTCGCCTCGACCTGCTTCTTCGGCTTAGCGTTTATTGCCTTTTTCGTTCCTGAAACAAAAGGAAAATCTCTTTTAGAGATTCAAGAGGAACTTAACTGTAAGAGAAAAAAGCAAAAAAAGATGGAAGAAAGCGTGAATGTAAGTACAATAGCCTAGGTTCAAAAAGCTCGAGTCTCAATTTTCTGCTCGCGTTATTTGTGTTCCTATTAGAGTTAAAATTGTCAAAGAAATTCACTTTGATCTGAACAAAACCCTGGCTTTTTGCTTCTACGACAATCAGGAGATTTTTATTTTAGAATGTTAATATTTTACATTTATAATTTTATATTCAGAAACTAATTTACCTTTTTCATTTGATACAAAATTGGTATGTTGGTATTTCGATTCCTTTTCCATTTCTTCTGAAAATAACTAAAAATCAAAAGGTTCAAGAACTTAATGATCAATGATCATTTTTCACAAGTCAAATAAAAATGAAAACAAAAAATGAATAATAAATGCATTAAACAAAGTGCACTGCGCATGTTCTCATCACGAGATTGATTTAAATTTCAGGACAGGACTATGTGACGAATGAAATGTCCAATAGTTTTCAATTAAAACCCTCAGCCTGGCATACAAATATCAATATTTAATTAACAAACTATATTAGCTTTTGTTAAATTTTCATTAGGGAAAGCCAATGAAGAAAATCGTTAAAATATGCTAATCCTAGAGTCCCTTACTGGTATTTAATTGTTTGATTAATTTTAAAACATTAAAAAATTCACTAAATTGAATTAATATCGAATACTAAAGTTTTGTAGAATTATTGTATTTAAATTAGATTATTTATTTCAATCATAAAAAGTAGATATGTAACAATAGTAAATTCTCCTATTGAAATTGAATATTCTCAATATATTTTTGACAGGGTAGTAAAAACTCTTTGAGACTGATATTTATATTGTATTTTCTTTTCTCTTTTAATTTTTTTGTTTATAGTAAAATGTGACCGTTCACGACAGAAGGGGGCTAGCTACTCTTGGGCTTAGTTACTCTTGAGCTAAGGCCCCTTTTTTTCGTGGACGGTCACAAATGCTGAATTGTTTCATTTGTAATTAAAAAATTCAGTTTTTTATGAAATGAATCTTTTATGAAAGTTTATATGAAGAAATGAATGAGAAAGTAAAGAATAATTAAAATATTGAAGAACAAAATTTAAATTAGAAAACAAAAGAAAAAAATAAGAGGAAATAATAAACACAATGAATAAAAAAATAATGTAAAAAAATGAGAAATTAAATTTCACAATCACGATCCTATTTATTGTTCATATATCAATTCACTACGAAAAATAATTTATTGTGCTCGTTTTTAAAAAGAAATGTAAATGAACGACTGATATATTTATTCATAAGTGCGATAAAATATTGTTGACTGTGTTTACAAAAATATAGATACTTTGCTTCCACGACACGTCAACAAAATTAGTGTTTGTATGCAAATTTCAAAACCCAATTTCATGTGTATACTGATACAAAAAATCAGACCGGCATTGTAAACTCTCTTACCATTTATTCTTTATATGCATTTTATTTTCAAAAACATGGAAACGTATAAATGTGTGTTTTCAATTTTATTATTAAAAATAATTAGATATAAATAAATATTGTATAAAAACATTGAATAATTCGTTAAATTTGAAAATAAAGCATTTCAAACGTATTTTTAAATTTAAACTCTACTTTTTTATAGTAACTCCTTTTTTACTGATTTAAATAAAAATAAAAATAAAATAACTGATTTAAATGTACATTATTTAGATTAATTTACATTAATTTATTTTATTAATTTTTATTAATTTATTTTATTTGCTTAAAAATTCTTTTGCAAAATGTCATTAGCGTGAAATCACTCTTTAATAAACTAAAAGCTAAGGTTTACATAGAAAAACAAAAAGAGTGGCAAATCATAAAAGATGCATTTTTTACAAAAAGAGTGTCTGGACTGCTTGTAAATAAAAGAGGTGCAAAAGTCGGAGATAAACTTTTTCTATTCCTTGCGAGAATTAGAGCTTTGTTGTCCAATATCCTCTTCCTGTTTTCTCTCTCTCTCTCTCTCTCTCTCGCTTTAAAGCAAAAACTTTTTAAATGGAAAATACCAAAGACAGTCTTCTCAGGTGGAAAATATAAATTCATACATACAAAAGGTACTTTTAAATGAAAAATAATTTCCAAAGAAAAACAATTCTTAATGAAAAATATTTTTAAACGAAAACTGCTTTTGAATAAAAAATGTTTAAATATGAAGCAACTTTTTAATGAAAGTACTTTTAAATGAAAATGTTACAAGAAAATGACGCTTATTATTAAGACTCAAAATTGGACAACTAATGTGTATATTTTCCATGATAATAACCGTTTTACATAAATGTTATTACAATATATAAACATAAATCTTAATATTTCATCCATTAACATCTGTAAACATCACTTTATTTTTATGTTCGGTGTTGTTTTATGTTTTTACGTAGATTTGTATGTTAATGTATCCTCACGGAACTTACAATTAGGCGACATCACCCAATGTGTGTACGACTCCGCAATCGTTTCCATTTTCAAAAACACAGCTTCCAGATTTATAATATTTGCACAAATGTGCAGATAAGATTATGTACACATTTCAATGTTAACTGTTTTTAAAATCAAGAAACGATAAAGTATCTACAATTATACCTCAAACTGAACATTATTTTATACTAAATGAAAATCACATTAAGTTTGATTATAAGATAAGTATTATATTTTCAAAAATAATTTTTAAACTGTCTATTTTTTCATCTCGTAAATATTTGTGCTGTTGTTTTCTAATTTAATTTCTACTTTGGAATTTCACTTAAAAGACTAATAATAAAATAAATTTTAATTAAATAATTAAAATAAATTCTAATTAAATAATTAAAACAAATTCTAATTTGTTTTAAATTAATCAAGTCAAATTAGAATTTAATCTTAAGATTCTTTTTCTTTTTAATTACAAATAAATTTGAACAATTACGCTTTCCTTCTCATAAGCCTTGAGCGATTTTATAATTATGAGAAGAAATACATTTACGTTAAAATATGCGGTCACTTTTAAAAGTTATTGACAATTATGTTAATCCTGTAAAAAGCTGACAATGTATTTGATAAAATTCTACTTAATCAATTTGACGAAGAGTAACTTGGTGATTGTGCGGCGCAATTGCACTTTAGAAGCCCTAATTTTCTATGATTCAGTTTTTTGTAATTCTTTTTAAACTTTTTCTAACACTCACTTTTCTTCACCAGTCGAAAATACAGTATCTTTCTCCCACTTTCCTAAAATGTTTCATTTATCAAGCGGATAAAAATGCCAGAGAAATATTACAAGCAAATTTGTAATATTAGTGATTAAAACTTGAATTTAAATTAATTACTTGATTGGATATTCTGAAGGAAAAATGCGCTTACAAACGAATTTTGCTTTATTGTCCGCAGATTTCGAAATTTTCTACCATCTTATTTACAGAAGATTGTTCTTACAGCAAAGCTTTTCCTATTAGGCCAAATTGTAAAAAACTTTTTCTAAGAAATAAAAGTGTTATTATATGAATTGAAGAAAATTATAAATTAAAACTACAGAGATTCAAAAATTACAATTTTTGCAGAAAATTCTGAATTTTTTTCAATTACTTTTTTCTCTTACAACCCAAGTCAATATAATTAAATATTTTTCTTTAAAAAGTGGTAAAAAAAAATCTGGCAGTTAAGATTTTTATTTTGTAAACATACGTTCAGGCCTGTATACGTTAAAAATTAATTTATGGCTTTATGAGTAACAGAAAACTGTGTTCTAATAATCTTTTCGCAAGACTTTTTTATTTACATGACGTAGATGAGTCTAAAGTTCAATGAAAGTTTTAAATATAATAAATCTCTCTAGAAAATAAACTTTCAAAGAAATTGCATCTTTCAGGGTAATTGATAAATTATTTCGTAAATTACTTAAAAACATCTTGACAGCATTTTCTTTGAAATAAAATAATTCCCATTATTACACTTATAATCACTATAATGAAAATTGTTGCTTTATTACTTTATTTCAACAGTAATCAAAGTTTATTTTATTAAATTCCAATTATTAAAACAGTATCATCTTTGATAATAAAATTGTAATAAATTATTTCAACCTTAGAATTAGACTTTATATTAACAATTGACAACAACAATTCGCGTTATCCTGATACGTTCTATGCATTTAAAAGATTTCTATATACTACTTATTTTTTATTAACGATGACACTTATTTTTAAAAGACTTGCTCCACTTGCTGCTTTTTAAGGCTACAATATTTCGGTTTTTAGGAAAACAATAACAAATAAATTTTAAATGATATTTGATAATCAAATGAAAACAAAATATGTATAATCCAACATTCAATTTACATAAAATCGAAAAAGCTGTAACCAAATGAGGTTTATTAAAAAGAAAAAACCAAAAACAGAAGAAGAAAATAATAAAGAAACGAAATAACAAAAGGAGTAACAAATTATTTTTAAAAACTAATCAATTCTATTGAATGGTATTGAAGATATTAATGAAAATTCCATAAACAACTAAAAATCCGTTTGATTAATTCCAAGTTAAGACCAACAAAATTTATGTACGGTAATAAAAATTTTAAAAATATAGAGAAAATAATAAAGAAACGAAATAACAAAAGGAGTAATTAAATGTTAATAATTCAAAATTAACGCGATATCACTTTATTTAATTATAGTACTGAAATAAAAAATAACTGAAAATAATGTTTAAATCTTTAAAAAATTATTCGTTGTCACACTAAGCTCTATTCTCAAAATTTTCAACACTTTTCTTAATTTCTTCATTCATACTTAAATTCTTAAATCAACAAAAAAAAAATTATAATCTAGACACATGCGTTTGTTCTGTCTTGTCATAAATTACAATTTAGACACAAACGTTTCTTCTGTTTGTTATAAATTGCAATTGAGACACAAATGTTTATTCTTTTCGTTATAAATTATACTTTAGACACTTGTAATTTCTCTGTTTGGTTATAAACTAAAATTTACGTTTTCTCTGCTTTGTTGTAAATTATAATCTAGACATACATGTTTTCTCTGTTGGTCTATACAGCATCGAATTCTCGCCAAATATTTTTTGGCACGTCAACTATATTCTATCCTTTTTACATAATCTTTGCATGAACCACGAGACAGAAAATACTGGATACAACCCTGCCCATGAAATACAAGAAATTGCCACGGATTTGCTCGAAGAGAACATTAAACCGGATCATGATTTTTTCCAAAAAATGTTAAAAAGTAGTTCACAAGATTTAGATTAATTGCTAAATATTATATCCGCGATTTACGTCACAAATCCAGTATTTTCTCTGCCTTGTAATGTTCATGCAAAGAAATCAGTACGTAACAAATCTGTCATCAAAATCGATCTCTTGAACGCCATTAGACTGGGACCCAATGAAATATTTACACAGAGATCTATTCAGAGAACAAATTCTAACAATTTTCTAACAATATAAATTACACTTCGATATCTTGCGTCGTTTAAAACGAAGCCAAAAATCTCATTTTCAAAAAGCTTTTCTCAGAAAAGTTTTCTTCAATTATAATTCACAAAATTCAGAAATTGTAATTATATTGCGCAGCAAAAAAAGAGCGAACAGTTTTGCTCTTTTCACGTTATTAAAGACATTTAAAATTATTTTAAGATTTTTTCAAGTTTCTTTACGATTCTTTAAAGTTTCTTTAAAATTTCTAAAGTTTCTTACAATTTTTCTTAAAAAACATTTTTTCGAAAACATTTCAAAAAAATGTGTTTAAAAAAACTTGTCTGAAATTTAGATTCTTGAAACAAACAAGAAAATATTTCGTTGCAGCTTTTTCCACGTTCCTCTTAAATTTGTCCATTATTATGGTTATTTAATGAATTATTGAAAAATCAACCATCTGACCTTTGAGTTAGAATAGGTTTTCTTTGGAACGATTTAGAATGATGAGCTTGAAATTCGAGCAACAGGGAGCACGTCCTCTTTTCTTATTCAATTGGCGATCCTTAGGTAGATGTTGTTGAGTTTTCAGGCACCGAAGAATCGTGATTCAAAGAATTTATCAGAGCTTCGTTTTCTTTCCGTACTGAAACAAAAGGAACATCATATTAAGAGACGAAACCGTGTTGGAAACATTTTTATCTAGATGATTACACACAGTGCACAGGCTTTTAATTAATAGATACACACAAGAGAAAAATGAAAGTGATATTAAATTCACAGAAGAAGTGAACTAAATTTATAAAATAAACTATTGAAGTTTAAGCTATTAAAAATTATTCTTCAGCAAATATACATGACGTAAAATTTTCATTATAAGACATGAGTGAGTAAAGCAGATGTGAATACAGTTTTTATGGTAGGTGTAAATGAATTAGTTTTTATAATAGGTGTAAATGGCACATTTTTCATTATTGATATAATTGGAGTTATAGATATAAATAGAGTTATAGATATAAACGGATTTATTGATATAAATGGAGTTATAGATATAAATGGAGTTATAGATATAAATGGAGTTATTGATATAAATGGAGTTATTGATATAAATGGAGTAAAGTTTTTATTTATATAAGTGTAAATGAAGATCAGAGATGCAAGTGAATTAATGTTTTCACTGGAATTTATTGACCTACAACGTTGATCCACATCCGTCTTCTCAACGTTTTTAATGAAAAATCGATTATTTAAAAAGAAATTTAAAAGGCTTGGAAAAAAAGATGTAAAACCTTCGACAAATCGGTTTCTTGGAAAAACAACTTTCCAAGTTTGCTAGAGAAAATGAAACTCAATAAGAAATCTCCAGAAAAAGGAGCAAAAATTGGAAACTAATAATTCTGGTAGAGAGATTTCAAAATTAAAAATGAAGGGTGACCTTTCTGAAAATACTTGAAAATAAAAACAAAGAATAGAAGTAAAGAAATGCATTGATTGAAAAATGTACAAATCTCAACATTTTTTAAACAATTTCAAAATTGTTTCGAAAAATCACTATATTTTAATGATTTTTAGAATTAAGACAAAAACATATTGAACATTAATTTTAAAAACTATTAGAAATTGATTTTCAAAATGTTTAAATCTTGAATTTTATCAATTTTTAGAATTTTAGATTAAATTTAACATAACAAGGCTTCTCAATGAGGAAGCAAAATTAAAGAATCATGAAAAAAAAAGAAAAAAGGTTAGCTTGTCATAGAAAAGATGGTTTAATAATTAAAGTATAGAATAGATGTTCAACAATTGCGAACTTTTGTGATCGAATAACACAAAAGTGACAAATGTTCACCTAATAAGAGATTATTTGATTACACTAAAAATGACTAACAATAAAAGACATTGATTGAAACTCTTTGAATTAAAAAACAACTGAATTTCAATTTTCTTTTGAGAAAATGTAATAATTACTTTCATGGTCTCGAAGTTTGTTTAATTCTTTGGGTGCCAAGGGAGGTATGTAAAAAGAGCTATGAGTTAAAGTGACCACCACTGCAAGAACAGATGCGATGAGTAAGAACATAAATGTTGCAACAACAATCATAGCAATTTTTCGATGCCTTCTGGCTTGCTGAATTTCCTCAGGAGTTTTTAACTCAATTGGTGGAACTTTGATTTCATCTCTGCTTGGACGTACTGAATCTCTTCTGTGTGCAGAACTCGGTCTTCGTCCATTTCCTCTTTTGCAGACACTGGCTCTTCTTCCATTGCCTGAAGCAATTTCCCTTCATTTTTATATACTAATTTCCAGAAACTTGTAAAATTATTTACATCTATTTACAAAGAAAGTGCAATTATATAGCCAATTTTCTTGAAGATCAAGACTTTACAGAAAACTTTCGGAGAAAGATAAAATCGTGTACCCCATTGTAGAAAAATAGCTTCTTTAAGTACTTCGATACATAAAATTTACATTATTCTCTCGAGACAGACGTTATTACATAAGAACGAAAACATGCACGCGAAATCTACAAATTTGAAATATTCAAGGATTTCAATTCAATGCCGAAGTAGATATTTTTCAATTGTTTAATGTTTAAATGCCTGTAGTTAAATAATTTTCCAAATTGTTAGAAAATCGGACAAGATTCAAAGAATTGAAAATAAAAATCTAGATTAAAGAAATTGAAACTAAAAAATTAAAATAATTGAAAATTAATGAATTAAAAATTAAAAGAATTGAAAATTAATGAATTAAAAATTAAAAGAATTGAAAATTAATTAATTAAAAATTAAAAGAACATAAGTGGAATAAACTTGAGAAAGTAAGAGTTAAGATGAAAAGCTCTCCAAGAAAGTTACTGTAACAGATAAGACAAGTTATGAACTCCTTCTCCATAATTTTCATAAAGTTCTAATCTTCGGAATGTCCTCCCCTGGTTTTTGAAACTTGAAAACCTTTGTTTTTTGAAAAATAAAAATTGCTGGAAATAAATTGTCTCCAGCTTAAATGACCCTTCCAGCTTTAAAATGAATTTCCCTACCTAAAGGTGTGACTCTGCTATTAGCTCTCGGCCTTGAGTGACTGGAATGAACACTACATCTTCGAGTAGGTAGTTGAGCGTCGGAACCTTGCCTGGACCTTCTGGGTCTTTCTGATTGAGAGCAGGCAGACATAGCACGACGAATATCTTCATCAGGACTAATTGGATAAAGGGTATAATAATTCGGATGTTGCTGAAATTCTGGCGACGAGTCAGGAAGGCGCTCAGATGACATTTCGTCAATATAGAAAACAATTCTGTCTTCCCACGAATTTGAACGATGTCTGCCAAAATCTCTTGGACAAGCAGTGCTCATTTTCAAATAGTGTCTCGGTGTTTGCTTTTTCATCAGCAAAACGATGAATGAGGCAAGTCATTGGATTCTAGTTTATGAATAAGTTATTCTACAACACGTACTCGAATAAAGCACGTGTGACAATAATAACGACAACATTTTCGAAGATAAATTGTTCATAATGTCTCGTCTGTTGTGCATTCTTGTCACCAAGTTCAATGCTTTGTGTCTTGCTAGCGGTTCATTGTCAATTTACTCCAGTTGACAACTCAGCAGACATTGTTTATGGTTAATAATGACATCGATGCTGCTGTCTCTTCGTCTGGATGACTCCTTTCACAATAGATACTTCGTTAACTTCTCCCTTGTCACTGCAAGTTCATTCGAAAAAGAGACCTAGATTATGCTATTGATCGCTTCCCAATGAGGCTTTTATCAAATCTGCATCTTCTAAAGAACTTTCTGGCTCTGTGTTTGATGATACTGAAATTTATTTGAAATATTTGATATTATTGATTTTTTACTCGTTTTTTTATTATCAATTATCATTATACAATTTCATTTCCAATATTTTCAAATGTATTCAACAATACTGATGAATTCG
>WNHD01004926.1:0-14558 GCA_011057455.1 Ganaspis sp. Gsp50 | reverse complement strand
TTAGTGTATAGTGCAAAAATATTTACGTTGAGCTTACGAATTTAAAAAATCGGTTTTTAAAGCTATTTTGTGATAAAATTTGTTTTTAAAATGAAGTTTATTAAAAGTAAAAAGGAAAAAGATTTAATAGTTATAGATAGTTGTAGTTTTCGGTTTAAAAGACTTTTAAAAAATAATATCGAACGGTGGGTTTGTTGTCCAAAAACTTGTAATTCTTTTATTAAATTTAACGTTAGTAAAGAAATAATTGAAAAAGTAATTAATTGTTCCCATGCTGCTGAGTTAAAAATAGCAGCGGCTAGGCTGAGAGAGGAGCTGCTGCAACTCAGTAGGGAAGAGGAGGGGAACCTTCCGCTTGAGGCCCCTCACGCCAGCCGCTTAGAATTTTGACCGCTGCCGCAACTCGAGTGCAGCCGATGTTCGACTGAGCCAAAACACATTTCAAGGATATTCATGTAGAGTACTGTAATAAGGAAGAATATAAAGCAGAAGAAATATGGTTATGGGAAGATTTGACAAAGCTGTGACAATTTAAGGAATACAAAAGTTTCATGCTTTCATTCCAATTTCGACGACAAAAGTAATGACAAAATATTTCTCAAATTCTGAGGACTTGACTGTAGTATCCATCTTTAAAAATCAGAAAAAACTAAATAAACGGCGCAAGGTTCGTTCCTCATTCTAGAAACTTATCACTTCACATTTCGTGTTACTAAAATGTTAGTATGAAAACCTATCGATATATATTTACAGAGCAAATTTATAAATTTTACTGTCACATACTTATGCATAATGTATCTAACATTTTGAAATTTCTATGTAATAATTACTTTGCATAAAAATAAAAATTTAATCTAAAAAGAACTCGTTGAAAATACTAAAAATAATTTTTATTACCTTCATTCGAAAAATAATTGTGACCGTCCACAACAAAAGGTACCCTACTCGCTTAACGCTAACTGTACAGTACGGCCGGTAAAAGAGAAAACATAGAATGTGATGCGTAAGGCATAGCTATGTTTGGAGCTGTATAACAAAGAAACTAATTCAGAAAAACACTTTTTATTTTTTGGAAATTAATATCAAATAACGTAAAAAAAATGAACATTATTAAAAGCTAATTGTGTAGGGCGAGAGTTCACATAAAATCCAAAAAATGCATCATGCTTAAAGGGCTTACGTTTGAAAGTTTATAATTAAATAAGTAATTGGAAAAAATAATTTCTATCTTTCGTAAATGAAAGAGCAACTCAAAAATTGTAAATTTTCATAAACAAATCCAAACTGATTTTTTTCGTGTAAGGTACTTTTTGTCGTGAACGGTCACATTTATTAATAGTCTATCCTGAAGTGTCGCTCTGCCGCACCTGAACTTGCATCACTTTTTCTCAGCAACTATTGACTATCCCAAGATGAAACTTGCAGAATATTTATAGTACATTTATAGCTTCATTTTATCAAACAATTAAAAAATCTAAAAGCAAGTATTTTCAAAAACAAAAATCCAAAAGCATATTTTTTGTCTCAAATTTAAAAAAAAATTTTTTTTTACTTTTATTTTTTTTTATTTAAATTATATTATAAGACAAATAATTAGAACTCTAAAATTGAAAGTCGAATTATTAGAACAAAAGTTAGAGAAATTACGAAAAAAGTAGCATTAAAATATGCAATCTTACATTTCCGCCATTTTTGAAAATTTTCCAAAAATACTTAGTGTTAGTTTTACTTGCTATGACACTATTATTTGTGCCACTTAAAGCAAATTCCCATTTCATAAAAAAAAATCTTGATTGATTTTACATGGAATTCACCAGCTACATTCTTGCAATTTTCTCGAATTCAATCACATAATTTACCATATCTAGCATATAATTCAAGAAAATTGCAAGAATGCAGCTTTCTTCTCCCTCTCTATTTACCATATCCTGCATATCATTCGCGAAAATTACAAGATTGTAGCTTTCTAACCCTTCACTATGTCACATTTTGCATTATTAAATGAAAAATATGAATTTCAGAAAAAAAAGTTTTCTAGAAATATTGTAGATTTTGTTCTCTATAGAATTATTCTCTAAAACTTTTTGCGAAAAAGACATAATTTGCGTGATATTGTGAAAATAAAATTGTGAACCTTTTTTCAAAATGGCGCTTAAATAATCAGTTTGGATTTTGAATCACACAGATTTCTGATGTACGTGTCAATCCTAATAAGATCCTGTAAACCGCTTTACTCGTCAATTTAGGCTGGAACTTTTAGTTGAGCCCTTAAAAAGATCCACAAAACAACAGGTCGCAAAATGAAATCGGATAATTTGTTAACTTGCAAATGAATTTAATCCACTTAAAATGGAATTTCCTTTATTGTTTAATAACTTTGTTAATTATGCAGCTAATTGTATTAAACTTACTGGAAATGTGGGCTTAAAGTTGATGAACAAAGTAACAATAAGTTGACACAGATTGGATAAATAGTTTATGAAAAAAGCTATTTGTTATAAAAAAAAACTATTCGGCGCGGCTAGAATTTCTTACCCGTGGACCAATGGAATTTGCAAAAAATTGGTCTTATTTTACTCGGGATTTGTAGGGTGAAAATTTTATGATGTATTTAAGCAAAAATCATCAAGTTCTTAATTGTAGATTTTATTGTTTAAAAGGATGGTGAAAGTCGGACTTGCTGTACGTGGCGAGTAGAGCCTGGAGGTAAGAGAAATTTGAACCTTTTGATAACAGCGTGCCCCAGAATTGGATCTAAATGGAAGGTAAAAACCCTACAAAGAATTTCATAGCAACAACCCCTCACCGTGAAAAATCTCCATGAAGGTATAATATTAGTCACATCAAAAATAATATAAAAAAATATAACAATCCATTAAAAACGACTTTCAACATACAAATCACAAAAAAAGAGAACAACAATACATCACAAAAACATGAAATATTACAAACACCCCTAATGCATAAATCATAAACCCTTTACCACTATAACAACAATTAAATGAGCACTAAAGCAGATTATTGTATAAATCATGAAAATATAAACATTTTTTTATAACAAAAGGACCACAGAACTATAGGGATTCTCGATTGCCCCACTAGATATTTAGGGCTCCAACCCTCAGTACCAAAACCACCCCTAAATTAACCCCATAGCAGATAATTAAAAAATTAATAAAAAATTAATTATTTTTCAAAGGTAAAAATATAGTATGAATTTAGGGCTCCAACCCTGAACACCAAAGCAACCCCTAAATTGACACCATGGCAGAAAATTAACAAATTAATGAAAAATTTATTATTTATTCAAGGTAAAAGGATAGAAGGGATTTAGGGCTCATACCCTTAATACCAAAAGCACCCCTAAATTGACACCATGTCAGAAAATTAACAAATTAAGGGAAAATTTTGTAACGCGGTAAAAATTTCACTCGCGAAAGTGAAGTACAAACACACACTCCGAGGTCGAAATTCACTAAAAATTTGTTATGTTAAAAACTAAACCCGACGAATTATATTTCTGTTTATGTACCGGCGTCATTTTCGTCTGCTACAAGGATCTACCTGTCACCACATCGATGAAGATAACGTGGGACGGACGTATCTCGTCTTCCTTCATTTCTCTATCACGTACTTCTTCCGTCCGGACACAGATGTAGTGTCGATGTACGTTTAAATTGACAATTCTATAGAAAAGACCTGTCTACAAATTTCGTACCCACGATGCATGTCCTACTACGAGGATTAAATCATCAACTTTAAGACTATAATTTAATAAGGAATAAAATACATATTACAACTACAAATTGCAACAATTATGGATCTTCATAAGTAACACTCCACCAAACCGATTTAATCCAAACTCCAAACAATTTTCAGTCAAAATCTATGTCTTCCGACAAGGTTTCTAATGCTACGGCACTGAATAATATCAATCAACATATTCTCGGAATTTTGATATTATTTCGACAAGAAAGAAAATTCCCAAATGATTTAATACTGAATTTGGTTAACTCAGGAGAATATTAAGACTGGAATCAATCTAACAGAGGAGATCATAGTAAAAATCACACAGAAATCACGGTTCACAAAATTTCCATTGCCATACTTGTACCCGGAAATGAACCAAAACCCACGTTGTCTTTAATAACACAAGATGAAATATGTGCGAAGGAAAGAAAGGAAAATAAGAAGAGAGAAGAACGCTGCGAGCAGAAAGAAGAGAGACAGCGACGAAAGCGAGCACTTGTTCACAGAAATTAATTCTGAACATCACACTGTAATTGACCGCCGAATCATTTGACTGCGCTTTTTCGAAAACTCATGTCAAAAGTTTATTTAAATGTCCCCCCCCCTTTATTGTAAAATACTTTAAAGTACCCTTTTCTAAGATTTGATAACTACAAATGAAACTATAATAACAAGAATTACAACGCAAATTTGAAAAAGAAATATAAAATCAAGTCCAAAGGAAAATAAATTATTAAAATGTAAGTAGAGCTTTTTTTCTGGCTTTAAGAAATAGATTAATTTCTGATTAATTTTAATAAATTATATTATATTATTTTAATAAATTTATTTGAGATTAACAACAAATAACATGGTAACTTAGATCCTTTCTTTTGGCAATATTATTAGTATTTCTTTCCAGATTTTTGTCTATTTCTTTATTCAAATATTGTGGAAGCGTAATGAAAAAAATCGGGCTCGATTTATCGAATTTACTTGTAAAATTTAAAAAGTAATTTATTAAAGATTTAATTTCAAATTTTGGTAATACTTAACATGGAATTTCCGATTTGTTTTTATAACAATATCGTAGTTGTAAATAAACTTGTTTAGATCAGAATTTCGACCTCGTGGAAATCGCGTTTTCTTTTACAGAGCCCAGAATTCTAAATTCTTGTTTTGCACTTTCTTATTTAATTAAAGGTCACCAAAAATTATATCCTTCCTGGAATTTTTCGATTGAAAATATGTATTCTGGTCACCCAAAATTTTAAATTTTGTTATCGTCCCTTTGTTTAAACCCTCGATGTTTATATTTTCTCCCCTTCGATTGTAATCAGGTTACCATAATCCGAATATGTAAACTAACGCGTGTTTTTAAATTTAACGAATTGTAATTTTCTTATCATTTTATTTTGAAATTGAAAATATTGTCTTTAAATTGAATTTCTAGAAACTTCGTCGAATTCAGTTTAATTTTTTTGGATTAATTTTTAATTATTTAATGATCATTGGAATTTTGGAAATACTCTTGAGGCTATTAATGATCAACTTTTGTTAATAAAGTTTTGATATTGACTTTTTGAGTCACTCGTCTTTTTGGTTATTAAGTTGTTTAGAGTAAATTAATTCTCTTTATTTTCTAACAAATAGTTGTCCCAAGAAAGGACTGACGTCCGCGGTAAATTTTTGAAAAGAGAGAATCCTAAAGGGTAGCGTGGAAGCAAAGCTTTTGGTGAAAATTCAGTTAAGTAATCATTTTTTTTTTTTTTTTATTAATTTTCCAGGTCCAGGTAAATTTCACGTTACAATTAATTATTTTTCCGGGGTAAAAAAATAGTAGTAATTTAGGGCTTCTCAAAAACCGACTCTAGGAATTTAGGGATCCATCCCTTAACACGAAAACCACCCCTAAATTAACAACATGACAAATAGTTAATAAATTAATTAAAAATTTATAATTTTTCGAATGTAAGAAAATAAAAAGAATTTGAAGGCTCTTCAAATACCGACTCTAGGAATTTAGGGCTTTAACCGATAACACAAAAACCACCCCTAAATTAAAACCATGGCAGATAATAGATAATAAATTAATTAAAAATTTATAATTTTTCGAATGTAAGAAAATAAAAAGGATTTTAGGGCTCCTCAAATACCGACTCTAGGAATTTAGGGCTCCAACCCTTCACACCAAAACTACCCCTAAATTAAAACCATGGCAGAAGATTTTCAAACTAAGGAAATTTTTTTTTATTTTTCCAAGGTAAAAAATAGAAGGAATTTAGGGCTCCTCAAAAACTGACTCTAGTAATTTAGAGCTTCTACCCTTAATACCAAACCACCCATAAATTGGCAGGATAACAGAAAATTAACAAATTAAGGAAAAATTTATTATTTTTCCGGAGTAAAAAAATAGTTGTTCTTTACGGCTCCTCAAAAACCGACTCTAGGAATTTAGGTATCCAGCCCTTAATACGAATACCATCCCTAAATGGCAGATAGTTAATAAATCCATTAAAAATTTAGTGGAACGGCTTGCAGGTTGACCCCCCCCCCCCCACAATTATTTTGACATTTTAACTGTGTTAATTTCAAAATTCTAATTAAGAAAAAAGTCAACAAAACAGTAATTACTTTTTATGTGCTTTGGATCAGACAAAGGTAATCACATACTGTTTGCAGAGCAAAAGATTAAATTTCTCTTCTCATTTAATCGAATAATTAATATTTTAATTTTTTGAAGTGTTAACAACTTGAACATATTTATAGATAATTCAACGCAATTACGTTTTCTGAGTTGCTTTTTCATTCAATTTTAATAATAGAAAAAACTGTATTTCAGATATCGCACTAAAGGACAATTTGTTTTTACCAAAAAAGCAAGTTGCAACCCCCTTTGGCTTACTGGTTTCCTCCTCCCCATTGTTCATTCATTTACTCTAATATGCCTTTTTTATAATAGTATAGAGGGTATAGAGGAGGGAGGGGTAAATTTCGGGGAGGTTCTAAACTTGAGGAGGAGTTTTGGAATAAACTTGCATCAAAATTCCTATTTTTAAGGGATTTTACCTTAACCCACTCCTTCCGTAAGGCTAAAATGTTAACAACTATTAAATATAATTAAAATTCAACAAATTTGTATAAATTTTAAAAATCGAGTGTTTTTATTTTAGTTTTTCTATGTTTTCTGCAATTTAGCCAGAGGGTAGCAACTTGCAAGCCAAGATTTCATGAGGTCAATTTTAGATAGTTTTGAAAATTTGTTGTAAAATTTTTATTATTTGAGAATTTAGATGATTTTTGAATCAGGGTTGAGGCTTTTTATGTTCTGTTTTCATTGATGTATTGACATTAACAATATATTAATCTTATAACAAGTAATGAACAAAAAAGTTAAAAGGTGGTAACCTGCAAGCTTTTACCCTATAATTTTTTGAATATAAGAAAATAAAAAGGATTTTATGGTTCCTCAAATTATTTTTTTACTTTTTCCAGTTTGAATGTATACTAGGAATATGTACATACACACACACACACTTACGGAGGGAGGGCGTAAGGTATTAAATATTTTTTGCAATTTATTGTTTTAAATTTTAAGTGAATGCAGAATATCTCAGAAATATTTTTTCCAGATTTCAAATCGATCGAAGCAAAATTAAAGAAGTTATGGGTATTTGAGCGTTCGTTGCTCCAACCCGTGCTAAATAATAAGAAATGACGCAAAAAGTTTGTTACTATTTTTATTCACACAATTCTTTTTTAGTGAATTTCCAACTAAGTTTTAATTATTATTGCTATAACCATTAGTACTATTAAAAAAAAATATTTGATGAAAGCCTTTGCTCTATGAAACTGGTATCAAGTATGGAACATTATCGAGTTCTATTTTGATGTTTTACGTTGCAAACCATTAAAGCATTCTTCTGAAACTTAATATTTTTGAAATCTGTGATTGATTGTTTTGTTTTAGTTGTGTAACAGACGCAGTTATAAAAATTTAAAAGTTTATTAATTTTTATTTTTTATTAAAACCAATTAGTTTACTTTATTCTGAAACAGATTTCATTGCAATTCATAAAGCGACTTTCCTACCGGTGTTTGAACCTGGAAGTCAAGCTTACAATTTCAAGTGTCATATAGCAGTGTTATCTTCCTGCGCAATGCAAGAAGCTACTAAAATAATATTTCTATTTCTCTAAAATTTTAAATTAAACAGATTCAATATCTTAATCTTATATACAAACAGAATGTATATTTTATGCATATGAATGAAATTGCATTACAAAATTTAGGACGTTTTGATCAAAACCATTGTATAAAAATACAATGGTCAATACAAAAATACAAGTAGGTAAAAAAAAGGGAATACAAGAAGACGGAATATGTTTATGAATTTCTGGATTAGAGATGAAAAACAAAATTCACAAATTATTCTGAAAATGTTTGAAACATAAAGTTTAAATTCACTATAGTTCATATAAAGTTTGTAAGAAATTGGAAGCATGTTTTCAGGTTTCCTTGCCGTCCAGCATTCATTCTTTCCTCAGACAATTTGAAAATTCATTTTGATCATGTGTTTCTGAAATTAAGAAACACACAGCAAAATAAACATTAAAGAATGCAAATTAAAACTCGCAACATTTAATTGTGCACATCCCATATGTGCATAACCGAGACAATAAGTTAACATTGACAAACATTGCTAATAATGGTTATTGTCATTGTTGTTATCAATTATGTCATTGCTCATAATGTTATACTTAATTATTTATTGAGTAAAATTAAGTTATGATTAAGTTTAGAGCAATGTAATACCAAAGACTTTATTTCATGACAAAGGCTAATTTAAGTTGCAAAGATCAGCAGAATGATTTCTGCTGTTAATACTGAGGTGGAACAGGTGAACTGTTGCTACCTCGGGTTTTGCTGAATTTGTAAAATTATGATCATCACTTCATTATTGTCACCCAATCAAAAGCTTCCAACTCCTAAACCTCCAAGCAAGAAATCTGAGAAAATGATTTAATAAAAGTAAATTCCCCCTTTGAAAATTAGCAGTCTTACTTGTACATCACAGTAGTAAGTTGGAATATCGCGTCTCGCGATTTTTCTCCCCGTTTGACCAACGCCCGGAGTGCGGTTCCGACAAAATTGACACAGAATTTAATCAATCAATTCTGTGATATTGAAAATGGTAAAACATTTCTTTACTTGTTTCAAACGAATCATATTTTCGGACAAAGTGACAAAGATTAATTGTAGTGAAATTTGAACTGGTTTAAACAAGGACAAATTTTATCGAATGGACAAAAACAAGAACAAACAAAGTGCAATAACTTGAATAAGAAAGACTAACAAGTAAAGCCCACTTTAAACGCAGGAGTGCAAGGAATAAACCTTCTACTTCAGCTTCTAGGGTGGTAGTTATAAGGACTATAATTTATGTATGTAATTTTCAATTTGTGTCAACGTCCAAGTAGAGTAAGTTAAACAGAGTTTGTATCGTTCCTTTTCAATACAGTTATGTAAATTTTAACTTCCATTTCAACAGAAATCAGGCTTAATAAAGATTATAAATGACAAATAAAAATTATTTCAATTAGCTACCTTCAAAATTGAATATAATTGGCAAAACATATCCTTTGGTAGGGGAACAACGTTCCATTAAATTAAACAAGTTTTAGTTATTTTCTTAAAATTTCTAATTCTCGGCTTTTTTTATTTCCGAAATTTAATTAAATTAATTATTTAAATGTTCGCGCTCGTAACAAGTTGATTTTTTTACAAGTTACAATGAACACCGCAAAATAACTTTGTTTCGAGGCGCTTCCAGAGATTCTTTATCACTCGCTTAGTTTCCAAGATTTTATATTGAAAATTTAAAAAAATATTGTGTACTTGTTGCACTTTTATATGAAAATTCATTAAATTATCTAGCACTATCTGTATCGCAAAAGAAACTAGTCGTATATTGTGTTCATTTCATGAACATTTTGCTTCCTCATAGAAAAGAATTTCAACTTTTTTAAGTAAATTTTTGATAAAATATTTATTTAATTTAGGTTAACTAAATAATTCTAACTTAAAAATATCAGTTTTTTAATGTAGAAAATTTTGCCTAGAGGAACTACCATTAGAAAAACACAATTTTAAAAGTTGTAATAAAAAATTGAATTTTAAATGTAAAAAATAATAAAAAAGTAAAAAAAAATTTTAACCTTTAAAGTGCATCGTTGGAAAAATTATCATTCAGTGCATCGTGTGTGTCGAGGTGCATGACTAATCCCCAAAAATCATTTAACATAAAATCCAATTGACATAAATTTATATGACATAAAGTTAAATTGATATAAAGTTTAATTGACATAATTTCATTTGACATAAAAAGAACTTGACATAAAGTACATTTGTCATAAAGTGAAACTGACATGCTTTCATTTGGCATAAAAATTACTTGACCTAAAGTTCATTTGACATAAAGTGAATCTGACATATTTCATTTGACATAAAAGTTACTTGACCGAAAGCACATTTGGCATAAAGTGAATGTGACATAAATTCATTTGATATAAAAGTTATTTTCCATAATGTACATTTGACATAAAGTAAAACTGACATAAAAATTACTTGACCTAAAGTACATTTGACATAAAGTGAAACTGACATAATTTTGTTTAAAATAAGTCATTTGTCCTAAATTACACGTAACATAAAATCAAAGTGACATAATTTTATTAAACATAAAAGTTACTTGCCATAATGTACTGTGACGTGGTAAAATTTACCACACACAAATTGTCGACTTTTAGTAAATTAAAAGCCGAATATCGAATTTAATTAAAATGGCGAATTGTGCCATCTTTTATTTGAGTTTTTGTTATATTATTTCTCTTTATAATTTCTATTTTGATAAATTGATTTTTGTTTTGATTCTACTTTGGGGGTATTTTAACCCTAAAATTAACAAAAAATAAAGTCGGTTTTAGTTATTTTCCCATTTTCTAAAAATAAATAACTTGGCGTTCAATAATTAATAATTAAATTTTTAAAATGAGCTAAGTAACCAAAATAATTAATTAATTTAATTCAAAATAATAATAAAAAAATAAAATTAAGGTTACAGAACACTTGGCATAAAATCATACTGACATAATTTCATTCGACATAAAATTTACTTGCCATAATGTACAAGTGGCAAAAAGTAACATAAAATTTTTTTAACTACATTTATCTCATGAGCTGCCCAACCCTTCTTTCTGATATATTAGTTCGAACCAGTCGATAGAGCAGAATACATGTCACTTCCTTATACTTCTGTTTTTCTTTTATATTCAGCAGTAATTTCAATATGTTCACTTTGAACTGTTTGTTATATATTTTGCTGATTAATAATCTGATGTGCATTGAATAAATAACAAAAAATTGTTATGGGTCTACATAAATTAATCTGAAGAAGCGAAGGTTATGCTTGAAGGCTATTTAATTTTATTACACTATTTTTTTATGTTTCTTGAATAGATAGGTAGGTACCATTTTGGTCACCATTTTGGAAATCAAGAAAGCCACATTGCCCATCGTGACGTCATCTCGATTACTCACTCACCATTCATCGAATAATCAAGAAGAAGATAGAATATTTCTCATGTGAACAAGTTCTGAATTGACATAATATAGACGTTCCGACGTTGGGCCAACGCAGAATAAAACAACAAGGAAAAACCTATAAGCTAGAAAAGGACCGCTTCCGTTTTATTGTGCGTTAGCCCGTTGTTACGCATCAGCTGTTCTAGTTGATAAACAATCTCATCATGGTTGATCCACGTGACGATTCAAAACTGCCAATTACCCTGGACACCTTACTCATGGATCAGAATGTTGATTTGGAATCGCTCAACAGATGCATGAGTTACGTCGAAGCTCTTGCTCCAGAAAATCGAGTTGGTCCTATTTTGGAAAATCGTTCGAAGCATTTGTTTATGTGTTGGTCAGGGTTCCTCGCAAGACACTACCAAATTCATCAAGTGTCAAGCAGTAACGACATCAAAACTCGTTCATATTTCACAAAGATCTTCGAGAATGTCGAAGCGAAATATCTCACAACCAGTGACCTCATCTCCCTGTGGATGACAGCTGCCAACCCACCACAGCTGCCACAAATGCAGTCAACAACTGCAGGAATATCAACGGAGCGCTCTAACGTCAAACTACCACTGCTAAGTATCCCAAAATTCTCCGGTAAGTTTACCGACTATGCTACCTTTCGCGACAGTTTTCAATCTCTCATTGTCTCAAATAACGTATTAAGAGATCTAGAAAAATTACACTATTTGAAGAGTTCAGTAGAAGTCGATGCTTACGAGTTAATTTGTAACGTTCCGTTAGTAGGCACTAGTTTTCTAATTGCTTGGGATCTACTGACAACTCGATATTCTAATACTTGAGCCTCTGTTAACGCGCGTTTAAATGATATTTTTTCAATTGAACCAATTAAAAGAGAATCCGCTTCAAACTTGTTAAACTTGCGTAATGTTCTAAAGCGAAATTTGGCAGTTTTGAATCGTCATGTGGATCAACCATGATGAGGTTGTTTCTCAACTAGAACAGCTGATGCGTAATAACGTCTGAACGACGTCTATATTATGCCAATTCAGAACTTGTTGACATGAGAAATATTCCATTTTCTTGATTTTCGATGAATGGTGAGTGAGTAATCGAGATGACGTCACGATGGGCTACGTGACTTTCTTGATTACCAAAATGGTAGACATTTGGAACTTCCAGGTTCAAAATGTCGAAGCGACGCTATGATTCATATAATTGATGAATCCTTGATTCTTCTTTACAATGTGCACTAAGTTATCCTGTCAAGATCGCCAATTTGTTTGGGATCGGAATAGTTAGTATAGACTGGTTGATTTCATCCTTTTCGCAATCAGGCCTAAATATATAAAATCTATGATTATTTCAAATTTTTAAAAACTGGATTTATCAGCTTTTGTTCGTTTAACATACGTTTAATTTTAATTATTCGTTTTTTACTTTCTTATGTAACGAAAAAAATTTATGATCAAACAAAAAAATGTGAATTTTAAAAAAAATTACAAAATCAAATTCGACTTTTGTTAAGAATTTGAACGATTAAAATTTATTTATTGCTAATGCAGTATAAAGAAATGTCATGATAAACAATTAACATGAATTAAAATAAAAAAGTTACCAAATTAAATCTAATTTTGTTGAACAATTAAATTTTTTTTTAAATTGTCAGTGCAATAACTTAAATTTAAAAAATATAATACGCATGCTTCAGACTTATTGTTAGATTTTGTAATTTTCTTTAAAAAAAAGTAGGGTATTTAAAAAAGCAAAAAAAAAACGTAAAAGTTAATTATGTAAAGACATTGAATTAATTATACATAGAACACAGAAAAGCAAAGAAGTCAGCCACTTGAGGCTGACAACAGCGCTAGTGTCATATAATATGTTTATAATACGTTACGAACGAACATGTTGAGCTTAACACATTAGACGACACAATTAAAATATTTTTTATCCCACAGGCACTAAAATGGCGTTATTTGATACCTCTACACACGATACAAAAGTAGCTCATTTTGTGCAACTGGTAGATATGGTTTCTTGTTCTCCCTAGAGCGAAAAAGCGGATTAAAAATGGGAAAAACATGCCATGATGGCTTCATTGTTAAGCTGAGACTATTATTTTTAACCATGAAGTAGTAGTCAGGAGCTAAATCTCTATAGGTGAGTCCAGCAGAAAGCGTGTCCAGTTTCTTGCAAGAGTAAATGCACGGAGAATTACGTATAGTGGCGCACTTTCCATATAACGTTCGAAGTAGATTGTTTCGACAGTTCCAAAGAGTGTTTCTTTGTCACTGTTCAATTGTTTGAAAATTATTTAAACTAGTAAAACATGCTTGAACAGATTGGAGTCTGGGTGATCATTAGCACCACAACAATCACGCACCATACAGAAAAGCGTAAAAAAATGAAGTAGAATTACAATTATCAGGATACCAATTATCCAGGCATCAGATTACCCTTATTTTTTTAAGTTCAAAACAAAAATTTTCCAATAATTTTCTTAAGTTTAAACAATTTTTAAGGCTACATTATTTGGTTATTTAAATACCCCTTGTAACTTTTGATTAATAAATCATTAATAATTGACAGGAATGTTAAAATAAAATAATTGTTTTCAATAAAATTACAAATATCATCATAATTGATTCATTGAGGATTAAGTAAAGTGAATTTATATTCCTTACTAAGATTTTGTTACTCTAAATGTATAATTTTTTATGTCAATTCCGATTATCCGAATCGAGTTTTGTCTCAATGGGTGTTGATAATTGGAATTCTACTGTACCAACATATAAAAACACTAATATATATTAAATATAAAATAATACAAAATAAATTTAAATGAAACGAGATAATTATCTTGATTTAAACGAGCTTACAATATTTGAACTTTCTGCACTTTTTTTCACATAAATTAAAATAAATATCTTTTGCACACCACAATGACACTACAGATACTGTTTGATATAAAAACAAAACACACGTGACCAGCTTATCGTTTGAACAATTACCGTCAGGTGCGTCACTGTAGACAATTCTCCGTGCACTTACAGCTACAAGAATCTCGGAACGCTTTTTCTATACGTGTTCACACTCCTTACTACTACTTCATACTTTTAACCTACGTAATATATTTGACAGCAGGGATAACTTAAGTCAAACGGGTAGTACATATTCGTACCGCGTGATATACATATATATATATATATATATATATATATATATAT
>WNHD01004925.1:0-10711 GCA_011057455.1 Ganaspis sp. Gsp50 | reverse complement strand
AGACTTTTTACACTCATGAAAATCTAGAAACGGACACAGGGATTTTTAAAAATACTCAAACCAAAATTTTTGGGAACCTTTTTTCTTTAAAAAATAAGGCTTTTTCCTTAAAATTTTTTCTCTAATAAAAATTTGAAGTTACGACTAAAAAATTTAGATTTCTTGCATCGAGACGAATCGATTGACCTATATAAAGTCTATATTTCATCAAGAATTGATGGATAAAATGATTATTTTCTATCATTTTTGACACTTAAAATTCAATTTTATCATATAACTTTTATAATTATCATTTTTTAAAGACAGTTTCTTTTGGTAAATTTTTCTACATTAAAAAATAAATCGATTGGTGTATATCAAGTGTATATTTTACCAAGATTTGAAGAAGTAAATGACAATTTTTCATGATTTTTGACAACAAAAATTCCATTCTTTAGTATAACTTTTAAAATTATCATTTTTTAATTACTGTTCCTTTAGGAATATTTTTCGATATTAAAATATGTCAAGAAAATAATTTAATTTCTGTTAATTACTATTAGCTTAGTTTATATCTTGTATACATATTGTCAATAATATTCATACGAATAAATATACTTACTTTTTCTAAACAGCTTATTCTTCTATAAAACCTAACTTATAAAATACTAAAATACATATTTTTTGTATTACTACGTTTAGAAAAGTATTTAAAAAAACGTTTATACAACTAAAATTCATACGATTTGAAATAAAATGTCTATGTCTTAAAACAAAACAGTAACTAATCATCAACTGTTAAAAAAACATATGAATAGGTAGTTCTAATTAAAAGTCATCATAAAGAAACAATTTTTAAGCATTTGTTAAATATAAAATTATTAAAAATTATTAAGATTTTTTAGCAAGGATGTTCTTATTCATTAACGGTTTTTAACATTATTATGTGAATTGCATTAAAAAATGTCGGGTGAAGTGGGAAGTTGTCGACTGGAGTGGGAAATGGAGAATTGTTGTTTTAAAAAATGTCCAAAAAGTATTTAATCAATATTATTTATTGCTTACGATCATAATAATATATAATAGTTATTATTTAATTATAGATAAAATTAAAATATTTTTTATTTGATATATAATGCATATAAAATAATAATATCTCTCTATAAAAATATCTTAATCTGGCACTAGGACTAGTATGATAAGGTATACGATACCATAATACTTTATAATAACCTGTAGGAAATAGATTTATATGAACTTCTTATTGAAATTTTTAATCGCTGCACGTAGTACATAGTAAATTAAACTTCCCACTTCACCCGACAAGCGATTTCCCACTTTACCCGATTTGACACTATTTTAAACAAATACGCACATATTATATTATTATTATATATTATTATACATTATTATTTATTATTATTTATATTTATTTATTATTTATTTATTTTTCATTATTATAATAATAATTATTTAATTATTTATATATTTTATATCATAACTTTAACATTAATTAAACCACTGCTAATCTTCTCTTCTTCTTCTTCTTCTTGGACAAAACCACTGCTAATCACAAGAATAATAGAAATAATTCGCATTTCCCACTCCACCCGACTCTTTCCTAGACAATAATTAAAGAATTGTGAATTCAATCGTGACCACCAAACTATCTCATATTCTTTGTGAAAGTTTAAAATTTAAACTCCTATCAGCATTGAAAGATTGCAGGGGTTACAAAAATAGTAAAGAAGAGCCCTTTTGTCTCATTGTGAATAATGTTATATATTCACAACAGCTCTATCTACGCATTAATGTTCCACTTAATTCAAGTGAAGTTCTTTAAGAAATAACTAAAAACTGTTTTATTTATAAATTATAATACAGATATTATATGTTACAGCTTCTTATATAAGACCATGTAGTAAGTTCGATTTAAATATAAACAACTGTATAACGAACACGATTGAAAATCTACGAGACAAATTATCAAATGGTATTCCTGAACTAGATGCACCAGCAATTGAACCACTACACCTTAAACAAATAAGGCTATTGCGAGGACCACTTGGCGCACGTTTAGACGTTAATTTGACAGATTTAATGGTAAGTTTTCAAAATTTATTAATAAATGTATCAGTTACATATGATATTATATTAGCCAAATATCTTTTGAATGTAAAGGAATTCATTACAAACTGACATGTAAAAGAGACATTATTAATTTACGATTGTTTTCTTTAGAATTTTAATAATTCTCTACACATTATAACTAAATTGATTATTAAGATATTTTCTAACAGTGTAAACTAGTAATAAACTATGCTTATTCTACGAACATCTAGACTTCTTCATGGAAATATAATTTTAAATGTCAAAAATACTGAAAGAATTACATTTTTTTCCCTATTTTTAAATTATAAAATTTTTATGTCAATACAAATCGATTCGTTTTTTATCATAGAAAATTTTTCCCAAAGAAACTTTCTTCAAAAATCAAAAATTAAAAAGTTATTTTATAAACACGGAATTTTAAATTTGAAAAATAATAATTTAACTGTGATATTTTTCATTAAAATATTGAAAGAATGAATAATATGCACCGTGATTTTGAAAAGGTATTGCAAGCGAGAAATGGCAGAAACTAGAAATGCTTTATATAAAAATTTTAGATCTCATAAAAATTGTAACCGTGCTTTTATCAGTGTGAGCTAATTCTGCCTGCACGGCAAATTGTAATATTTTTCCTTTAATTACTCAACTCGACATCGAAACCGAAATCCAACAAAATCTCACGAGGAGGAACAGTCAAGAAATCCCACGAGGCAAACAACGCAGGATAGTCGAACCAGCAACGAGAATTCTTCAAAGAATACAACTTACCACCGATGACCGCTGACTTGTTGAGAAATCGCTGAGTCGTCGGGAAAGTCGATTCATGGGAAAAACTCGAAAAGAATACCCACGAATTTCACATACAAATTATCTCTTTATTCACTTGCAAATCACTTTAAATTTATAAAACAATACTTTTGTTTCACTAAACAACTAACTCTACTCAAAAGGTCTCTTTGCAACTCTTTCGCCCACGCGAATCACTAGAAAAAGAACTCCACGCACGATCAGACACAGCTGATTGATCCAGATGCCGACAATCAATGATGGCCGAGTTTCCTATCGTTCAGTGAATTTGGGCCATTCCTTTTCCAGGTTCCTCACTCATGGTCGCGTCCTTGTCTCATCCAGTCAATCGCCACCTCTTTCGCTCTTCGTCACTCCATCGCATCGGGACTCCAAACCTGAAACAAACCTCGTGTCGCGACGCAAACCTTCGGGATTTCTCGCCATTGTGTAATGCGCAAATAAGAAAAAACAGGGCTAATCGTCAGAAACGATACCCCTTCCGCAGAACGAATGAAAAAGAAACGACGCGGAAATACGTGAATTGATTCCTCGCACTATGAATCTCAGGCCCGTATTTGTACGTTACGAGTGCCCTAAAAATAATAACTTCTCCCAAAAACTACTAAATATACTAAATTTTCTCATTTTAGGCAAAGGAACTCTAAGTGATGACTCACAACGTCACAAAATACACATTTTATTAAACATACATTTTTTCATAGGAATAGCTATTTTTCGATGAAGATACAAAATACTGTAAAACACTATTGAAATCATCATTAACGAATACACAAAGTTGATAATTAAGTTTAGGGCACTCGATTGATAATCGAGTGCCCTAAAAAGTGTATAGCCATGTAATTTCGATGGCAATCCATTTTGGATATCACCGCAATGTGGATGGCACCTCAATCCCCCAGCTTCTGGCTTTTTAAAAAATAAGCGCAGCATTGGGGATGATCCTCTTAAGGCGGCTGTTTGCCGCCTGAACCTCACTTTGAATGGTTCCCCAATGTGGATGGCACTTCGACTTTTGGATAAGACATTTTTGTAAATTTTAAATACTTGCTGAGATAAATGCAAAACACGCAAATTTTATGGGTTTTTTACAGTTTAAACCATAAAGATAACCTATTTGGTCATTTTCACTATGATTTTCGTAATCAGCACAATAAAATGTTTAATGTAATGCATTTTTAAAATTTTCACGTTCCTTTTAAGTTAAATGAAAAAAACAAAATTTTTATTGTTTTTTATGATATTTACTATGAAGATAACATAGTCGCCAATTTCCTCTATAATTTTCGTAATCAGCGTATCAAAATACGTAAGTATACGTGATACCAGAAGTAAAGATGTATTTAAAGAGAATGGTAACAATTCAACTACGGGTGATTAAGAAAGAAAGAAAAAAAGGGAAAAAGGAAAGGGGTAGGAATTGTTGGCGGAAGATGGTTCGCATTCTCTTTTTCCTAGGAAAAACGCCTAAGATTTTTGTTAAATGGAAATTGACAAAAAGAGTGGGAGGGTCTCTCCTATTGCATCCTTACGTTTGATTAATAATCGTGACCCTAAAAAGGGCCTTTTGTTTTTTTAAAAAGTACGATTCTTTTGGACTAAAATTCTAGGCGTCGTTGTGTGAGAGTCTTGACAACCACTACTGATCGAATGCGGGGGCGAATTTTCAGTTAAAACTACTACTTTCAAAGATAAGAAAAATAATAAATTAATATTAACATTTAAAAATGATACTTGAACAATATTCCATCAAGTTAGGATCAGAAGTTTATTTATTTTGTACTTAAAGGAAAAGGTTCTATTTCTACAGAGATCAAGCGTGGCTTATTATTTAGTATTAAATTTTCAGACTTTTGTTGAATTAAGTAATTAATTTTTAATAATAAAGTGAATATTATTTTTAACTTCTTCGAGTTACATCCGTCAAGTTAAGGAATTTAGAGGTCCATTTTCTTTATACTAAATCAAAAATGCTTAATTTCTGTAAAAATGAAGTGATCCATTTGATTGGATGTTTACAACATTTCAACGACTCCAGACACATATTTTAATTTAATCAGAATTAAATTATTTTGAACAAATTTGACACTTTCCCACAAAGCTTTGGATATCAATAGTTCATTTTCTTTATGCTGAACCAAAAATGTTCATTTTCTACATAGATCCAGTGATCCTTTTGTTTCAGTATTAACAGAATTTAAAGCTGTTTAGAATCAATTGTTAATTAATGAGAATGGTTTTTTCAACTAATTTATTAATTCTCCAGCAAGTCTGAACCTCAGAAGGTTATTTATTTTATTTTGATTCAGAAACGTTTATTTTCCGCGTAGATTAACTGAGATATTTATTCCAGCATTTTCCGGATTTTATTAGATAGTGTCATGAACATTTATTATTTAAAATTAAATCATTTTCAATCTCTTTGATATATTTCAACCAAGATTAGAACTCTAGAAAGTCAAATGTTTATTTTCTGCAGAATCCTGCGGTCCATTTATTTCAATTATTTCAACATTTAAATTATTCTAGCAATCAAAATTAAACATTTAGGACTTCTAAATGACTAACTCTAGTACTGAAAATAGCTACCCAATATTTTAGGACCATATTTAGTACTTCTAAAGATCTCATTTTAGTACCAAAAGTAACTACTCAATATTTAGGACCACATTAAGGACTTCCAAAAAATTTAATCTAGTGCTCGAAATAGCGACCCAATATTTTAGGACAACATTTAGTACTTCTAAAATTTCATTTTAAAAACGAAATTACCGACTCCATATTATAGGACCACATTTAGTATTTCTAAACATCTCATTTTAGTACCGAAAGTAGCTACTCTATATTTTAGACTACATCTAGGACTTCCAAATAACTTAATCAAGTACCGAAGCAAGCATCTTAATATTTTTGGACCACAATTAAGACCACTGAACTACTGAAGTACTCATTTTTGAACCGGAATTAGCGACTTAATATTTTAGGACCGCTTTAAGTAGTTTTAAAAAACTCTCTCTATTACTGGAACTAGCGATTCAATGTTACAGGACCACATTTAATACTTCCAAAAAACTTAATCTAGTACCGGAACTAGCAAATCAATATTTTAGGAACACATAGTATTTCTAAATAACATAATCCATTACCGGAACAAGTGACACAATATTTCAGGACCACATTTAGGACTTCTAAAGCACTCATTTTAAAACCGGAATTAGCGACTCAATATTCTTGGACTACATTTAGAACTTCTAAAATGTTAACTTTAATACCACAATTAGTAACTGAAAATTTTAGGTCCACATTTAGTACTTCTAAAAAACTCAATCTATTACCAACAACAAGTAACTCAATTTTTCAGGACCACATTTAGTACTTCTAAAGATCTCATTTTTGTACTCTAATTATCTACTAATTATTTAAGAACCACAATTAGGACTTTTGAGGAACTAATTTCGTTATCCATATGAAAATATATTAGGACCACATTTAGGACTTCTGAAATACTCTGTTTAGAACCGGATTTAGCAACTCAATATGTTGCACAGTGGAGAATACGCACAAAACGGGGATCAAAATAGTCTAGATTTTTCAATTTTTGACGGATTTGGTTCTTTTTTTTAAAGTACTTTAAATTAGATTTGTTAAAGTTCTGTCGAGGCCGATTTTTTAATTTTTATTTATTGTTTGAATTAAAGAATTATAAATAGCGTAAGAACTTGTAATTTTTAGGTTTTTGCATTGCAGATTGTTATAAATAACAGTACCTAACATTTTAAAAATCGCATAAACTCGAAACCTTATAACACCAAAAGTTAAAATAAATTGTTTAAACAATGCTAATTAATTGTCATATGCAATTTAAATAAACAAATACATATTTGGATTATCTTTATAATAATTTAAAATACTTTTTTAACGTCAAAATGATTAAAAGTTATGTTGCAAATGATTTCCTATATTGTAATTGTATAAGTCTAATCCTAAATATATTCTTAACAATTCAAATTATCAAATGAAAGGATGGCAGGTAAAAAGTAATATTAATTTTCAAGAAGTTTTTAATTTAATTCAAAAGTAATCATTATAATTATCAGTTGAAACTGAAAGGATATATTATATTTTTATCAATAATTTATTTAAACAATTTAAATAAACAAATACATATTTAAGCTAATTTACAACTAAAAACAAATTTTCTATTACTGATATGACTCATAGTAACATCACTGATGAAACATATAATAAAATATTCATAAAAAAATGTGCACGCTATTAGTGTAAACATAGACAATGTATAAACAATTTAAATTTAGTGACTCAATATAGTCCATTCGCAATCGAAACCTATTTTTCTGTATCCCCCACTCGAAAGTACGAGCTTCTCTTTTAAATCTCCTGCCGGGAACAGCAGTTTTTGTGGCCTGCTCGAACCAACGTGTGCTCTTATTGGTTACGAGATTTTCGCGTCGCGGCTCGCTGTCATGACAACTTTATAGCAACGCTGATAACAGTACATTGTTTTTTGACGTAAACTGAGCGTAAGTTCACAACTCAAGACAAGCAAATTTCCCGTGAAAATTTTGGTTATAGTTTTTATTCACGTTCAAAAGAATCCATAATGGAAAATTCCTCGTTGGAAGGTTCCTCGGACGAAAGTCTTGAGAAATTTTGACGGAGAGGCCACAATTATCGTGCAAAGTGAAACGTTGCCAACGTTCTTTGTTTTTACTATTCTTATTTACGTTTCCTTTTTTTTGGGATTTTTTTATATTTTACGTATAACAACTTATACGCTTTTTGTGCCCGTCCCTACCAGAAAAAGCCTCGGCTTCGCCTCGGTTTTTCAAAAGTCGGGCGGGCGAAACAGAACAGTCGAGCACAATTCAAAACACTTCGTGAAATGACCAGAAGGGCGCGCTGTCAAAGACCATAAAAACTAATAACACTCAACACAATTTTATTTATTATTAACATTAATTATTAAACGTTTTTTCAGGTGGGGATAAAAAAAAGTAGTCTACCACACATGAACAGAAAGCTGGATACCCTAGCTAGCGTAATATAAGGCCTCGGCCTTTATATTATACGCGCCAGGAAATCCAGCTTTCTGGCCTAGTATCGTAATATACTTGTTGCTTCAATTCTTCATCTTAACATTATACATGATGCATATCATAAACTGTTATTACATATTTTCATTTTTTAAATGTATCAAAAGTATATAAACAAATACACAACTTGGCAAATTTGAAAAAGTATTTGTTTTTGTTAAAATTATTCATATTATCTTTACAGGTAATACCTCTTATAAAATCTAAAAATACAATATCCAACTGTATAAATGTGTAGCTAGAAAGTGCAATATGGTCAGATATCCGACCAGTAAAGGCTAGATGGTTAGATATTTTTTCAGATAAACAAGATGTTTAGATATCCATCCAGTAGAGGCAAGATACTTCATAATAACTTGCTTATAAACATTACTTAAATGGACTTTCCTAATTTTAGTTTTAAAACATACTTTTAAACAATTTGCGAAAAAACAAAACATTTCGTTTAAATGGATGTTTAAAACATAAACAAATTCACAGCTATTGTCTTTAAAAGCTTTTATATTATTTTTAAACTCTTAGAAATAATGCATTACAATCAGTCTTCTATATTTTATAAGGAGATTTGTTTTAATGCGTTCATTTTATCATCAATAATACTTGAGTCCTTCATCGCATCATTTAATATTTTTCTCCTTTTTACTTACAATTCTTTTAATTGCGCAGCGACACGCTTTTTAAATTCATTTTTATCATTTCGTCGGGGCTACTGCAATACCGCGAATCTACGTTTGGTAAATGCCGCGTATCTGCGAATTCTTTAAGGGCTATGTTGCATGGAAATTTACACTGAATACAGCCCTTAAGGAAGTCACAGATACGCGGTATTTACCAAACGTAGATTCGCGGTATTGCAGTAGCTCCGACGATTTAATTCTTGTTTATCTTGTTTTTCTTTGGCAAGTGTCTCTTTTTATAACGATGGAGTATTTCTGACAAATTGAATCATTTTTTTGGTAATTTCTACATTTTCGATTCCTCTGCGAGCATTAACTGAATCATAAATTATCCTCTGTGCTACTAAAATTTTAGATTTTTGTTTTCGACAGGACAGCGTTTGTTAACAGAAAGCATTTCCATTATAAAGGACAGATACATGCCTAACTAAGTAAGGAAGATTTTCGTAATTCTCCGACCCGCATTTGTCAATAATATTTACCCAAAAGTGGTTTCATTTGTCCTTAAATCGATCAAAGCTTTTAAGTTTTAAGTTTTTAGTAAACTAGACATAAGCATATTCGCTACAGTTATTTTATGGCTATTTCAGGACTCAAAACAAGAGATGCTTTTTACTTCGGGATATCTGATAGGAGATCTTTCCATTATTTTCGAGACAAAACTAATCATGTATTTATGACACTGATCTTTGAATTGTAATTTTTCGATTTCTTTTACATTTTTGAATGACGAAGTGCACTGTCGGTTGCATAACCAATATTTATTTGATTAGCAGTCAACTGGTTCTTTCCATTTAGAAAATCTATTTTTGCTAACGCCGTGTTTTCTAAAATGTCGGATTTTATAAAACGTGTTAATATTGATTTAACAATCAGTGAAATCTCGGTAAAAAGAAATGGAGCCAAAGGATCAATTGACTGGAATTTCGTTAAAAAACAGTTGTATTTCAATAGAAATAGTTTTAAAAAATAATAGCTTTGGACCTAAAAATTCATCTTTTACTGCGTTAGAGACGATTGCAAAACTACTGCTACGTGGCTCTGTTTTATCTTTTATTACTTGTTCGACATATTTCTTAATTAAATGTAAAATTTGATAAGCGCATTCAGCTACTATTTCATTCTCTAGCCACCTAACTGAATAAAATTTTTTAGGAAATTTTGATGAACCTGAGACTGAATTCATTTTAAATCAGACAGGCTGGATATGGTCGGAGCTATAAATAAATTTTTCCTACAAAATATTGTTTTTTTAAGAAAATTAGACGATACGTATTTTTTTGTTTTGCTAAAAAAAGTTTTTTTACTGACATAGAAGGATTTCAATTCTGTAAGTCGCAAACATCGTTTTTTCGAAATTTATGAAAAAAAATTTTGTAAGTGGAATAACTTTTTTATTGTTTGGGTTATCTTATTTTTTCTTTTTGAAGCTGAAAGAGCTTTCACTCTTCTTTAAAATATTGGTGGAAAATTTCAAAAATCTTCATAAACAACAAAATGGCGGCTATTTCCATCAATATGTTTGAATTATAATTACTCAAAAACACCACCGTTTTTTTTTCTTAAATTTTTTTTGTAAATTGTATACATGGTAATGAATATTTTCCATTATAATTTAAGTATTGCCCGATGCTGGTACAGGAGAAAAAAAATCTTTTTTTCTTGAAAGGAAAATTTCGTTTTTCTCATAAAGTACACTACTTACAAAAAAAATTTCATATAAGAGTTTCTCCTTTTTAAAAGATGTAAAAAAATGTCTCAGGACATTTTTTTCTATTTCGCTTTTTTCAACATATTTCGCAAAAATGTAAGTAAAACTTCATATTTATATATATTTTTAAATTCAGTTATAATATTCGTTGTCAAAAATTAGAAAATGTTTGTTAAAAAATTAAATTAAAATTAAATTAATTTATGAAAGAGGTTTATTTTTTATACAATTAGCAGTTTTCGATTACCACCAATAATTATTTACTTGTTGCCATGGAAAAACAAAAAGTGACTTTTCCATTAGAACTTGAA
>WNHD01004924.1:0-10711 GCA_011057455.1 Ganaspis sp. Gsp50 | reverse complement strand
AATGTTCAACAGAGAAATGTTGCTGACTTTGCATTAAAAATTATCAATGATCCTGAAAAAGAAACAAGTCGATGTATCTATGTTGATGGTCCAGGAGGTGCGGGAAAAACTTTCTTGTATATTACTTCAGGATATTTATTAAGAGGGAAAGGAAAGCGAGTTTGTAATATGGCTTTTACAGGAATAGCAGCAACTTTATTATCTCAGGGCAGAACAGTTCAAAAGGTGTTTGGTTTACCAGTTCCATTACATAGTGATTCTTCATCAAATATAAAAGTTCAATCCAAAGAAGGTTTATATCTTAAAGATGTTGACGTATTTATTTGGGATGAAGCATCAATGGCTCCTAAATATGTTTGGAAATTGTGGATAGAACTTTAAGGGATATTACAGGATTAAATGTATTATTTGGAGGTAAAACAGTTATCTTAGAAGGAGATTTTAGACAAGTTTTACCAATAAAAGAGCGAGCTACCAGAAGCGAAATTATTAGTTTATCTATAAAGAATAGTTCCTTATGGAAATATTTCACTAAATTTAGCTTATCTGATAATATGAGAGCATTACCTGAAGAATTTGAATTTAGAGACTTCTTGCTAATGGTAGGAAACGGTGAAATTAATGATTCGAATGATAATATTGAAATGCCGGAATCTATAAATGAAGAAAAACGTACTGATATTGCTCACGGTGTTTATGGTGACTTGATTAAAGAGAGAAAATTTAATGAATTATCTGATTATGCAATTTTAGCTTCTAGAAATGTAGATGTTGATGAAGTAAATAAAAGAGTTGTCGAATTATTAGATAAGGATGGAGAAAGGATATATAAAAGTATTGATTCTACTGAAAATTGTGATAATGGCGATTTTGAAGAATCAATATTGACAGAATACGTGAATACTCTTTCACCTTCTAACTTTCCTCCGCATGAATTATGTTTACGAATACATTTTTGGAAATATATAATTCATTATTAATTGTCATTTTGGGTTTACATGTTCCGCACTAATGTAAAAAAATTAATCTGTACGCTGCGAAAGTTTGAAAAAACCCAGAAATTAGGCCTAAATATTGTGTCTCCGGCAGCCTAGTCGTTACTTGCGATGGATACATTTAATTAAAACACAATTTCTCTAGGGTAACAGATAGAGTGATCTACACCTAATCAATACACGTCACCTTTTGCAGCTTTAAACTGATATGAAGAAATGACTAAAGTGATGAATAATTTTTGGTAGAAATGCGGTTGTTTCATAATGCATTGCAACGTTAGCTGCATAGTCGTTTTAGACTGTCATCTGTTTTAAACAAATCATGACATATTCTTTGTTGATTTGATGGATGCATTTTAACATATTTGGTTAATTTTTTTCTTGAAAATGGAAAATTGTTATTATTAATAGTATTTTTTCATTTTGTACAATAACCAGTTTTATATAAATATTCTATGTATTGATTTTCGTTTAATTTGCTTAAAATATGTGATAATGTACTCAACAACAAATTAACGTAAGTAATTATTTGATTTAATTAAATACAATTTTGATTTTATATCAATAATGTGTAATAAAAATTGATATATTTTCTTAGTGGTTTTAGCGTCATTAAAATAAAATGTACATTAAATTTTGTTTTAGACGTTTCGACCCTTGTTTGGTCCCTCTTCAGTATTTTAATATTTTCTGTAATGTACAAAAAATTCTTATTTGTAACAAATTTTTTTATTTTTAAAAAAGTAATTTTTTATATAGAAAAATTTTTTATTGGCGTAGTAGAATTTTTTATGTGTAAAACATTTATTATTTTTTATCTTTACGTGTATATATATTAAGAAAACGATAACATTGAAATATATATGTAATAATTTTTTTTGCAAATAAAATTTTTTTATAAAATGTATAAATTAATAAGAATGAAACATTTAATCGTGTACTAGAATTTATAAAATTATTTGACGTCAGTTGCATATATGGAATGTAATGTACCAAGTTGGAACAAAAAAAATGTTTTAAAAAATGTTAAAAAACTATTATTTTTATGTTAAAAAATATTGAACTGTATTTTTGTTTGTGGAATGCACTGAACTACATTTTTTGATTTATAAGTTATAAGAATTTATCAATCTATCCGAGTCAATCACCAAGGTTCATTTTAAATAAATAAAACCATGTTTTTTTCACGTTTCTACAGGAATACTGTCGTCATCAGAACGTAAAATACCAATAATGAGTCTCATTACGACATTTATAAACACGCGTTGTTTCTTCATATTTTATAATTTTTAATTTTTATTGGTATTTTACGTTCTGATGAGGACAGTATTCCTGTTGAAACGTTAAAAAACATGGTTTTATTTATTTAAAATGAACCTTGGTGATTGACTCGGATAGATTAATAAATTCTTATAACTTATAAATTATATTCACCGAGTGATAAATTCTTATTATAATAATGCATTTTTTGATGTTTCACTTTTGACTGTTTTGTAAATACTGAGAAGAAAAGTGACATTTGAGATCGAAGGAGAGTGGAAACATGTGTTTTTTTATAGCTTTTAAAGTGTACTATTGAATACATTGTGCGTTTCGGAATTTTCTTAAATAAAGAAACTATGCTAAATCAAATATCCAAACTATCCTTTGACTCGAACAATTTTCATTAAGTTTTGAACCTTCTTTTATTTATTTAATGGTCATTTATTTATTAGCCGAATTCTTTAATGATTGGTAAATAAATTTCTGACAGTCGTTCCACATCTTTTCTTTCATTTACAGAGTTTGTTGTTACAATGCGGGTTATTTCGAGAATTAATCTTTTTTTATATTTGTATGTTTTATTTAATATTTTTGTATTGTTAAAATCAAAAGTGTGGTCTAATTTGTTAGAGCTGTTTGTTTGTCTTGTGGTTTTAGGTAGTCTCTCTTATGTTAGTAAATTCTATTTTTTAGAAAACGTTTTGTTTGTCCAATGTAATTTCTAGGACAGTTTTTACAGAGAATGGAGTAAGCAATGTTGGAATTTTGTTCTTTTGGTAGTTTATCTTTATTGTTGGTGAATATTATTGATAGGTTTTTTGATGTTTTGAATGCCGATTTTGTTATGCTCTTTTAATAATTTTGATAATTTTTGAGATAACGAATATATGTATGAAAGTGATATGAATTTGTTGTTAGTGTTCGTGTGTGTAAGTTGTAGAGTATTTTTGTCTGTTGTTAATTTTTGTGTTGCTCTTTTGTTTAAAATTTCAACTCTATTTTTGGTGTCATGTTCAATAAATTGTTTTGGATACCCATTGTTAAGTAGAATTGTTTTAATTTTCTGTAAATTTTGTTCATAAAATTATGTATGGGATAGTTGAATTGCTTTGTTTACTAAGTTATGAAGAATATTTAATTTATATATTTTCGCTTGGTGTGAGTGAAAATTCAAGTATCTTCCTGAAAATGTTTCCTTTTGAAACCAATTTGTGATTATTGTGTCATTTGTTCTGATTAGTGTAATATCCAAGTAGTTTATTTATTCGTTTTGTTCTGTTTCGCATGTAAATTGAATTTTATTAAATTCGCTGTTAAAAAGTTTTAGAAAATTGTGAATTTCTTTTTTTGGGATAGCAGTTAATATGTCATCTACATACCTAAAGAAAAAGGGGGGTTCATATGAAGATTCGCGTAGACACTCCTGTTCCATTTTATCCATCACCAAATTGGTTAGGATTGGTGAAAGAGGTGAGCCTATTTGTAGACCATTTTTTTGCTTAAAATATTGTTTATTGAATTGAAAATAACAGTTTTTTAGACATTTTCTCAAAAGTTCTAGAAGACGTGTTTTTGGAATTCTTGTTTCTTGCTGAATTTGTTCTCACCTAATTTTTACACAATTTATAGCTAAGCCAGTTTGAATGTTTGTAAACATTGAGTTTACATCGAGGGATATAACAAGTTCGAAACTATTTTTTATCTGTGATTCTGGAGGTATTATCGAATTGGTTATAATGTTGTTTAGGTATGTAGCAATTGAATAATTGGGACTGCCTATGTAAGATACAATAGGTCTTAAAGGTACGTTTTCTTTTTGTAATTTTGGGAGGCCATAGATTTTCGGAGCGGTTCCATTTGTGACTTTAAGTGATTGTGCTAATTCAGTTGTTATATGTTTGTTACGTGTTAGAAAATTAATCTCGTCATTAATGTCTTTTTGTAATTGTTGTGTGTGATCAGATCTTAATAATATGCAAGTTTGTGTTATAAGATGTTTTTGTCATGGCAACTGTTGTGTTTGTTTTGTCCGATTTTGTGAAAAAATGTTTTTATTATTTTTTGTAAATGTTTTAGCTTGTTTGTAATGTTCGTTAAGTAAAATATGTTTAGATCTAATGGAATATCTATTTGATTTTTCTCTTTGAACGTGATTATCAATTGTTCTAACAAATTGCAATCTAACTTCTGATCTACTTTCTTCAGGTATTTTTTAATCAAATTTTTACAAATGTATATATAATTTTCTATCATTTTATCATCACAGTTTTATTTAATTTGCATAAGAATTCTAACTTTGTTTGTTTAGTTGTTCATAATTAATTTATAATACACAGACCAGCTGCTAAAACTAATAGTTATTATATTTTCTCTTTTGAATCATCATTTTTATTTCGTAAATTATATAATATTTATATCTATATATTAGCGAGATCTCTGAAAAAGGGAATGGTGAAGATACAGACAGAAGCATTTCAACGACGAATGCATTTTAACTTCAAGTCATGGGTATAACACCCATTTAGCCTTTTTTTCTCCTTACTTCTATTTTCACACCTTTTTCGCATGCCCCTTTTTCCCTTAACCTCAACTTGCGCCCACAGTCGACTTTATTAGGAGTAATCGCATTTGCCTGGACCGCCTATAATAGGAAAACGTACCCAGAGTACAACCGGTTACCGACAGTCGGGTTTCAACGGTGCTCGCCGGATAATGTATCGACAGCGCACACCGTTAATCCTCGGCGTCTAACCTCCCGCTCGAGTTATCTCACGAGCTGGAGAAAAATTCCGGACTAACGGGACCTCGAACGAGCGATGGTTAGTAGCGTTCGCAAAGCCCAAGCTTTTATCCAACTGAGCTAACTCGTCGGTACCCACAGACTAATATAATATTTCGAATTAGAATAAGTTACATTATTAAAACAAATGTTAAAATAAATTAAATTTCTTAACTCAAGAAACAGAACATTAATAATTGTAGAAAAAATCATATCTTCCTCAATCATTAAAATGAATCTTTATTTTTAATACTCTTCAAGGCATATATTTAAAAAGAGGTTACAAAACATGAAGACTGTTTCAAAAGTAAAAGACTATTTTACAACTTAATAAAACAATGAATTCAAGAATTTATTTTACACTTTAGTTTACTAAACCAAGTTCATCACATTAATTGTATGATAGATGCCTAATCAGCAACTACAAAAACTTTTTAGGTTTGGCATCTAGGCAAATCAAAAGAAATGTAACATATAAGGTATGCCATATTGGGTCGGTCATTTTGAATAATTAATTTTGGACTTCAGATCGGTAATTAGCGACACCAAAAACCTTTTAAGAGTGATCCCTGTGTAAATCAAAAGCAGTTTTGCATTTTGAGTCCGTCATATTGGATCAGCCATTTTGAATAATGAATTTTGGACTTCAGATTGGTAATCAGCGATACCAAAAACCTTTTAAAAGTGATTTCTGTGCAAATAAAAAAGCAGTTTTGCATTTCGAGTCCACCATATTGGGTCAGCCATTTTGAATATTGAATTTTGGACTTCAGTTTCGTAATCAGCGACCTCAAAAACCTTTATAAGGTGTCTTAAGTCTAATTTAAAAACAGTGTTACTTTTATCTCCACCATATCGGATATGCCATTTTTATTTTTGAGTTCATACGGCTGATTTGTTATTAAACATATTTTGTGACATTTTCTGACTTTTGTGACTTGTGACATTTTTAATAGGTTAGGAAATTTCCTACAACTTTGTCTATAGTTTTCCTATACTCTATAGTGTACAAGCTTTTATTTCTTTTTTGATTTGTTAAAATATATCAATTCATTCGAGAGTTCTACGATTTTGTCACAGAAATTAGCACTTTATCCTACAGCTCTCTATACAATTATAAAAAAGGCATTATAGAGTAAATGAACGAACAATGGGGTGGAGGAAACCTGTAACCGAAAGGGAGTGGCAACTTGCATTTTTGATACCATTTTAGAAATGATAAAAACAAATTGTCGATTAATGAGATACCTGAAATACAGTTTCTATTATTAAAATTGAATGAAAAAGCAACACAGAAAACGTAGTCACTCTGAATTATCTATAAAAATGTTCCTAGAGCTCGTCATTCGTCAATCACGTCGTACGTCTTTTGTCGATTGTATTTCGATCTCGTCATAATTCAATCTTGTCATTTGTTGATCACGTCATTCCTCAAACTCGTTATTCGTCGTTAGTCGATGATACGTCGATCTCGTTTTGCGTCGTCTTTTTTTCGTCGATAGGAAATTGATCATTGATCTCCGTCGATTTTTTCATTCGGCGATCTTATGTATATGGGTGATTTTTTCTCAAGTGTTGCAGGTCAAAAATTCAGTCCGATTGAAACTTTGACAAATTCTTATCCTATATGATGGTAGTTTACTTGGCAAACATTTTTAAAATAGGGTGAATATTTAAGGGGGGAGAGGGGTTTAACGTTTTGACTTTTTGTATGACACCGTTGACTTTTATGATTTTTTATTGTTCTAATATTAATTAAAAAAATTCTAACTTTATCAGTTTCGATAGATTTTTTGCTGCTCTTACGATTAATAAAATGCATTTTTGTTTAAAAAAATTATTTAATCTTGAAAACTAATAATAAAAAACAAATTTGAGTTTTTCTTAAAGAGCGACCCGATTTTTTTTTATTTTTTTTAATCTTAATTGAAAGCCCAGACTTTTTCACAAAAAAAATCTTAATACCAAAAAATGGGATCAGAACTGTAAATTTACGAAAATAGAGGTTGAATACGACCTTACTCTCCCACCTTAAATATTTACGCTATATTAAAAAATTTTGCCAAGTAAACTAACAACATATAGGACAACAATTTGTCAAAGTTTCAATCGGATTGAAGAACTTTGCTTTTTAAGCCTGCAACACTTAAGAACAAATCACCCATATGTACAAATTACACAGAACCACAAAGGGAATTGAAGGTGGAAATGATCTGGGTCTAGGTGACCTTTATGTTCTTGGGGTCGTTGATTACGATCCCGGTGTCCGTATGACGCCATCACGTCGGCATCAAGGTTAAATCAAGGTCAAATATCTTAATTCGAAATATTAAATTTTTTTGAGCCCGGATTCAGAAAGAGCGGGAAATTGTACGTCCGAATACGTTTTGACCTGTTTATGTACTAACCTTTCAAGGTAAATTAAAGGGCATAAAAGGTCAAATTCTTATCTTACTCTCTCTGCAGGAATGATAGCTAGGAATAGGTTTTAAAACATTTGTTCCTTATGTTTTTGGGGTCGCTGATTATAATTTTTGTGTCCTTAGAACGTCATCAAGTCAGCACCAAGGTCAAATCAAGGTCAAATTTCTTAATTTAAAAAATATACTTTTTTACTTTGGATTTATAAATATAAAAAAATAAACAGTTAATTTAAAGTATGATTATGCAATCATACACTGATTGATGCCACCTTATTGGTGTCTAAGACGAATTTTTTTACAGTTTATTTGACTCCTTTGGAATTGGTTACTCGGAGATTCTATTATCGCTGATTACGAAACTTAAGTTAGTTTTTAAAAATTCAAAATCGCGGATTCAATGTATTGGAAGAAGAAAAAACATTGCATTCTATTAAAAAGGTTTTAATCAGTCGTTTTTGGGGTCGCTAATTACGAATGCGAAGTCTAATTTTAAAAAATTCAAAATGGTGCATCTAAGATGGCAGAACTGTTCAAAACACAAAATTTAAAAATTGCAACGTATACTTTTTTTACATGATCAGTATAATGCTTACTTGTTTTACTGTAATATGACAGTAAGCTTACTGTCCTTTACTATCCTTTACTTTATGGTAGCTTACAGTGAACTTAGTGTAAGTACGAAGGGTAATGTTTCAAAGAGGTTAGATTATAAATTTTTTTTTATGATTTAGTGGAATCTTACGAATTATTTTGAAGCAATTAAAATTTTTATCTGATTGTCAGATTGTTTTTAACGAAAGTTTACTACTGTAAACACAAGTGTACACCTTGGGTGTAAGACAACGTAGATTTTTTTGGGTATTGACTCAAGAGTTGTAGAAAAGCTAAGAATGTTCGTATTCCCAATGCGACTTGAAGACTTACGTATATCGTGTTCGTTTGTTTGCAAAAGATCTTCGGATGGATTTTCTTTTGCGTTGATTGGACGTATCTCTTTTTAAAGACCAGCAATAGTCTGCCATCATATTTACATCCCAAACACCTTGATACCTTTTTTCAAATTCTTTTAAATCTTGGTGAAATCTCTCACCCTGCTCTTCACTGACGTCCCCTAGATTTTCAGGAAAGTAATCAAGGTGGAAATGAAGGAAATGAATTTTTAAATTCATCAAACATTTCATTTTTTTGTAATTCTTTAGTAGCTTGTCGACAATCTCCTTATACTCAGGGTCTTTGTTATTTCCTAGAAATTTCTGTTGAATTTCTTTAAAACTACTCCAAGCTGCTTTCTCATTACTGTTTATTCTCATTTCGAATTCTTCATCCTTCATCAGTTCCCTTATTTGGGGGCCATCGAAAACTCCTTCACTGATTTTTGCATCAGAAGTTTTAGGAAATTTTTCAAATAAGTAAAGAAAGGCATCGCTCTCCGATACCTTCATTGCTTTGATAAGCTGTTTAAATAAACCAAGTTTGATATGCAAGGGTGGAAGGATGACTTTTTGTGTAGGAATAAGATTCTTGTGAACAATGTTTTTTGATCCTGGAGTTAATTCTTTCCTACGTGGCCAGTCCTTTTGAACATAATGCTTATCTCGAGCACGATTGTCCCACTCACAAATAAAACATGGAAAATTTGTGTTTCCTTTTTGCTGGCATAATAAGATACTTGTTATTTTTAAATCTCCAACCAATTGCCAGTTGTGACTTTTGTTCTTTAATTTTTCGAGTAAAAAATCTAGATTGGGTACTCTTCTTTCAAAATGACTGAATGGCCAACTGGTATAGGAACATATACGTTCCCATTGTTAAGTAGGACAGCTTTCAAACTCCTGACTGATGAGTCAATAAATAGCCACCAGTCTTTAGCAACATATTTAACACTTCCATACTCATTTATTAGAACTGTAACATCGTTGCAATACACCAATCTTTTTGCTTTAGAGTAAAATTTTCGGAATGATCGATCTCGATCACGATAGAAAGTCACTCGAGTTTCTGGAGCTAAACAATTCTTCTTGTGATTCATTCAGCTCGTCATGTTGCTGATCTATGAATTCTTCACAAGACATACTCTCATCTGCATTGTTTGTTTCTGTTTCAACTGAGACGTCTTCAGTAGAAGCTTCATGTTCGCTTTCAATCTGTTCAATGCTGGTTAAAACTTCATTTGTTACAGATTGAACAGATGCATAAGTAATTGTAGAATGGTTTTTTTTTTTAATACAGATGTATTGGTCAAACAGAAGTAGCAATCTGTGTCATGATCTTATGGCTGTTGCCAAATCGTAGGAGAATGAAATATCTGCTTGTGCTAAATCAGCAAGTGACGTACAATATTTTTGGAATCCAAGGTTTGTTCATGCCACTGGTTTTTACAATAAAACTTTTTCCGTAAGGCACTTTAAACTTATCGGTAAATTCTCTGCCCTGATTCGTTAAAACATATTTTCCACAAACAACGCAAAAGCTGTTTAGACGCTTATCACATGGAGTTGTTGACCATGTAGCATTAGACTCTAAAAAGGCCAAGTTTCGAACCAAATTCGAGCTGCGGTTGCTGGATGACGAAGATTGCGAGCCCGCTTTTTCACTCTGACCAATCGCCGATACTGGGTTTCCGAGTCCCTGCATTGTACGGCTACTTTTTCTTGTGCCTATACCATGACTGCATGTACGCCTTCACCCAGGAACTTCGCCTGTGACCCGTTGCCCGCCGTCACCACGGGGAGGTGTCCTGGGGGTAGACACAACAAACATCGGTTCCAGATTAGTGATGCATTTGAGCGAGAAATTGTCACAAAAAGTCTTAGAAAAATATCTCGTGCAAAATACATTCGAATCAAACGAATGTAATATGTTCGTCTTTTTCATTGAATGAAAGAAGAGATTCTCGTCTTTCATCACTACTCATGATGAACCTTTTTGTAGCATATTGTAAATATTAATAAATTTCAGCCACTGATGGCTATGGCCTCCCCCTGAGGCCTTAAAATCGTGTATGAAAGAGAGAGGGATAGCATTATAGTCCTATCTCTCTCTCCCACTTGTGATCTCCCCTACAGATCTTGTCTGGACACGACACAGATTCACTTAGGTTTCAAATATAACAATAACTCAACCAGTTTCTTATTGTGGACTAAAAATCTCTCATTTCATAAAATTACATCCATTATAATCCTATTCGGCAACCCCAAAAACATAAGGACCAAGTGTTTTAAAATCTATTCCTAGCTATAATTCCTGCAGAG
>WNHD01004923.1:0-10711 GCA_011057455.1 Ganaspis sp. Gsp50 | reverse complement strand
TTCTAATTCAATTGTAATTAAAACTCCTTTCTATTAAAACACAATATTATTAAAACAGTACTATTAAAACACAATATTATTAAAACGGTACTATTAAAACCCAATATTATTAAAACAGTACTATTAAAACCCAATATTATTAAAACAGTACTATTAAAACACAATATTATTAAAACAATACTATTAAAACACAATATTATTAAAACAATACTATTAAAACACAATGCTATTGAAATCCGTGCTTTAAAAACAAGCATTTTAAAACGTGTTTGTTGACAGTACATTGTTAATTATTGCGTCTTGTATTAAAGTTAAAAAAGAAATATCAAGCAAGTTCTTTTGTTTCTAACCAAAAGATTCTTTTTTTTCTTTCTTGTTTCTGAAAAAGTCATCAATTGAGATCTTTTGTTTCTTGTTTCTGGACGAAAAATCAATTAAGATCTCTTGCTTCTTATTTTTTACCAAAACATCGATTAAAATCTTTTCATACCGAGTCGAATTATCTATTTCTATATCCATCTTTTTCTTACAGTTTAAAAGTTACCTACTTTTCAAGTACAAAGCAGAATGTTTTTTCTTCTTGGTCAATTTTTTACAAGCAAAATTATTACAGGAGTTTAATTATTTAAAGGACTTTTTCTTGATTATTTCACTCACATTCGTGCTTATAATTTAATTACATTCTTATCAATAATGAGCTTTTGCTTGCTTATAGAGAAGCATTGTAATCGTGACAATTTTTAACATACTTTTACTTCTATATTTCATAATTATAAGATTTTTGTGCTTAAAAAAGGGCATGTATTGTAAATATTGGTACTGTATAAATAAACAAATTAAATAAAATAACGGTATTTAAAAAAGCTTTGCTACGTTCTGCTATAACATGAATATATAAACACTTTGAAAACTGGTATCTTGCTGTTTATTTAAAAGAAACGGAAAAATTATGTTTCAAGAATGAACAATTTTCTGGCATTAAAAGTGGAAAAGGAAGAAGAAAGCTTGCAACGAAGAGGAAAGAAATTCCAACAAATATAATGATATGAGCGTTTGCCTTTATAAGACTTCGGACATACCATTCGTATGAAGAAACTTGCATCCAAGAGATTCTTGAAAAATTCCAGACGCATTTCGTACGTGAAAGCTCTCACAATCAAATGCCCAAAGCTTTCCACATACTCTTTCGCACTAATGGCTTTTTTAATTATTTCACTTTTCAAATGCCTACGATTTTCATATCTAGAAGAGATATTCTCCTTGATTTGCTTTTTCAAAAAACCCCTTCAATACTTCAATAAAACAGAAATTTTTTTTAAAGCAAAGTCATATAATTGTTTCAAACAATTTTCAAATACGCTAATCCGGATGCAAAATATCTATAACAATAATCTTTCAATATTTAAATTATCAGAGAATCAAAACATCAAATAATAAATATATTTTGTGTTATTAGTTAAAATTACTAAGCAATTGGTTAACTATACTACCTTCTTCTGTTAGGTTTAATATGCAGTTAGTTAAGTTTACTATGAAGTTAGTTGATTTTACTACGTGGTTGGTAAACTTTACTTAATAACTGGTTAACTTTACTAAGCAACTGGTTAACTTTACTAAGTTATCGATGAACTCTACAAAATTATTTGTGAACTTTACTAGTTCGTTTAATTAGGTTTACTATGCAGTTAGTTAGTTTTACTACGTGGTTGGTTAACTTTACTAGCTTCATCAGTTAGGTTTACTATGCAATTAGTTAACTTTACTACTTGGTTGGTTAAATTTACTAAGTGGTTGCTTAACTTTACCAGTTTCCTTAATTAGGTTTACTATGCAGTTAGTTAACTTTACTACTTGGATGTTTAACCTTACTAAGTGATTGGTTAACTTTACCAGTTTCTTTAGTTAGGTTTACTATGCAGTTAGTCAACTTTACTACTTGGTTGGTTAACTTTACTAAGTAATTATTAACGTTTACAAAGCAGTTAGTTGAATTTACAAGTTTTTTTGTCAAATGTACTAAGTAGTTTGTTAACTCTACCATGGGGTTGGTTAAATGTACGAAACAGTTAGTAAACTTTACTAGTTCTCTTCGTGTTAAACAAAAAAGAAATTCGGTTAATTTTACCACTTCCTTGAGTCAATTTTACAAAAATATTTGGAGTACAAATTTATACTAAAAATTTGCAGTACACATTTGTGTTGAAAGTTTGTAGTAAAAATTTGTGTTGAAAGTTTGTAGTAAAAATTTGTGGTAAAAGCTTGTCATAAAAATTTGTGGTATAAATTTGTGGTAAAATTTGGAAGTAAAAATTTGTAGTAAACATTTCTAGTAAAATTACCAACGTTTTTTGAGTTTAAAATGGAATTCTAAAGGTGAAATTATTTGTATGGTCAGGGAATTATTGACGATAAATGCTATTGCAGTTTATAAGGACAATTTGAGAGTGTTTGCCCTGGAAAAATAAAATGAGGGCACACGTCTTGACCGGAATATGTACGAAGAACACCGGTAACCTAGCGAGAAGAACAACAGAAAGACAAGCAGAAGGTTTGAGTTGCCTGAGCGTGCTTCGGAAATATTGTGTGCTTCGTGTGTTTTCACAGCAAATATCTTGGGAGCTATTTTGCGACGGAAGGCGCACATCGAAAGAGAATACAAAGAGACGCGTTTGATTTTCCTCCTCCCTCCAGCCCATTTATTCCTTTCCTCCTTTCATTTTGTATCATTCTCATCGAAATCCCGAGGACTATTACACAGAATCGAGGTATATGGTCACATTTATTCCAGACTTTTCAAATATGTGGAAAATCGCAGAGAAATGTACACAAAGGGTATTTCGACAAAAAGGCTGTTTTGCGAAAAGGGTATTTATATAAGGAAGTTTATAAAAAGGTATTTTACATAAAGGACTTTTTATAGAAAGCGTTTTTTACTCAAAGTAAATACATTTTTTTGCAATTATTGTCAATGTCATCATTATTATCATTATCATCATTGTCATTATCGGCTTTAATATCATTTATACACAAGTCTTTATTCCAGGTCTTTATTCCAGGTTTTTATTCCAAGTCTTTATTCCAACTCTTTATTCAAAGAAAACAAAATATCTGAAAATACTTTCTTTCAAAGTGTTCAACTTTTTTAAAATGCAAATTCGAAATTCCACGAAACAAAGACCATTTTTTAATTCGTAAAATATAATTGAAAAATCTTTTGTTTTGACAAAAACAGAAACCCTTACACTTCTTTATCTTATCATCTTTTCTTTTCTTATTATCTTGATGTTGTGCTTGATGACTTGATTAATCAAATTACAGGTTGATTTAAAAAGGAAAAAATGTATCTTGAAGGCAAATTGAGCTGAGTAACAAAACAAACTATGAATTAAGCATTAACTAAACCACAAATCGGAAGTACTACGCAATGGGATGTTTGGTCCATAGGCCGATTTCCGGAATGGAGAACCGGCTTAATTCGATTCGCGTTAATTGACGGTTCTAACGAAGGGCTGCTCTAGATAGCCGCAATGCAGTGTGCAGTCTCAATTTGCAAACGTACTATGGATCTCTATATAGAAACTAGTAATATAACCACACTCGATTTGAGCAAAATGCTCAATCTGGAATTATAAACATTGGCCAAAAGATAACAAAAGCCAATTCACTCTTTCTTCCATATTCAAAAGTTGTTCAATTCCATCTTTTTCAATGGAGCGAATCACCAATGGCCAGATAAATTAAAATCGGCTCCGTGGACAAAAACACGCACAGCCAAGCAGTGACACAGGACAAAATATCACAGCCACGAATCTTCCTACGCCGCATTCCTTCATCGACATAACTTTTCTCCTGTCAGATCTGACAGTCGCAAGAAAATTAAGTGAGACTTGTCAAAGCAATTCTTGTTGAAAACACTGCTTGTGTTTGCTCACAAATTTATTTCTGTCAATACTCTTATTAAATTTTATTTGAAAAGAGGTGACTGCTTTTTTTAGAGGTGATCATTTTTAATAGACGGCGGGACTTTTTTTGGATTTTTCAGAAAAAAGGTAAATTTTAAATCGAGGTAATTATTTAACTGAGAAGGGCAATTGCTTTAAATGGAATTAAAGAAAATGGGTAATTATTTAGAAAAAACGGTTTGAAGAAAAAGGTTTAAAGAAGACGGTTTAAAAAAAGATTTAAAGAAAAAATTATTGTTTAAAGAAAATCGGCAATTGTTTTATAAAAAAGTGGTATCATTGATAAAAATAAATGTACCATTGTTAAAAAGAAATGTACCATTGTTTAAAAAGACGCACCTCTATTCAAAGAAAAATGCGCATAGTTTAAAAAGCGCAAACGTTTACAGAAAAAGCTGAATCTCCCAAAATAAGCGCTTTTACTGAAAAGCCACACTTTTCTTCATCAAGAAAAAAGAATAACAGAATTTTCGGACGTGCAAGTCACCTTGAAATCATGAAGATGGCCTGCTTGGTAACCTTCTCACGCGGATTTTTACAGTTTCCATTTTGTCTGAGAGAAGAGAAAATTTTATTGCACCATCTCTCAAGTTGAGAAAAAATTGTGGTTAATATTTATTCAGAAAAAATGGTGTTTAGAAAATTTATGGTACTTCCAACCGAAATATATACCCTGATAGCACAAAACGACCGTAAACATTTGGAGAGAATGGAAGACATTTATGGGAGGTTTGTGCCATCAGGGTAGTAACTTTAAAGCATAAATTTCTATCCTGGCCATATTTAACTATAAAATTGCCTTATTAAGGGTCAATTGCGCCACCTTTGATTCAGCTTTAAGTGAAATGTAGAAGTCATAATCAACCAATCTGGACACTTTCCTGTTTAAGATTCAGCTAAGGTATAATTACCTCTCCTTTAAGTTCTTCACAAGATTTTTCACTTCACTTTATATATTACGAACGCCATTCTTTACTTTTACGTCTGTTTTGAATTTTATACGCTTATTATATTCTTTAATCTTCGCATGAGTGTATACTTTGACTTTAATACTCTGATTTTATAGGCAATTCCGCATATTTAATATGCATGAATGGTCATTTAATTAGCTTGGTACTTGCCTAGAGAATTGGAGATGTTTTATTTAATTTACTGGATCTGGTTTATTGGCGAATAATTTTAATAAGGGAAATAATCGCTTTAGCTGCTTTTAAACTTTCCCACCACACAGAAAATAATTAAAATACAGAATTGTAAAATATAAAGTAATTGATCGCAATTTATTTTAATTACTGAAATACTTTTCTTATTTTTACCTTTCCTTCTTTTAGCGCACAAAACGGATGTAATATTTAATCTTGTTTTTTTATGTTTCAGGTAAGCACGTCTTTCGATTGTTCTCATTTGTGGTACCAGTTCGTGAGTCTTGAAATTATTTGCCATTATAACAATTTTCACCTTTCATATTACTCTTCTTTTTTGTAAACTTTGATTGACACAAACGACTTACAGAAAGTACATTTTAATTGACTTCTTTAGATTCGGAAAAAATATATTTTAAAAACAAACTAAATATAATGCTTCCTCTATAAGGAAGCAACAAACAATTAAAAAACAGACAATTGAAAGAAGCAATCAATTGAAAAAAACAATCAATTAAAAAAACAATCAATTAAAAAAACAAACAATTAAAAAACAAGACATTTAAAGTCATTTAATTGAGAAAATACTCATTTGTAAACGTTTAGTTTGCATGTATAGTAATCATTTCTAAACAGTCTAGGAATCATTTCCCATACAAAAATTACCATACCATTTTTTCATACAAAAAAAAATTGCGATTCGAAGATGATCTAAAAAATGGATGTATCATTGAATCAACAAGACGGATATACGCCAAAGACGGAAATACGTTCGAAACTGGATTTTAAACAATATCTTTTTTAAACAGAGAGGTGAGATTCTTAACCTGGGGCAAGAATTTTCCATCACAGATGTTGAACGCTGATAAGCGCTTTACATCACGTTGACACTCGGTAATAGATTTCTTCTCCATATCTTCTTATTTTTCCAAGAAGAGAAATGAAATTCAAGTAGATCGGAAAAGGGAGGAAAAAGTTGCGAGAGTTTTTCCAGAGACCAAAGGTGACTAGATGTCCGTTAGCCGACTAGAAAAGGTGAAAGACGAACCTGACAAGAAGTCGGAGGGGTGAAGAGCGAAAAGAAGGGTTGAGAGGCAAAAAGAAGAAAATAAAAAAGGATAAAAAGATAAAAAGATAAAAAGATAAAAAGAGAAAATGAGAAAATGAGAAAAACAGAAAAAGAGAAAAAGAGAAATGGAAAGAGAGAAAAACAGTACTATAAAAAGAGAAAATAGAAAGAAAAAAATAAAAAGAGAATAGAGAAAACAAGAAAATAGAGAAAAAGAGAGAAAATAAGAAAATAGAGAAAATAAGAAAATAGAGAAAAAGAGAGAAAAGAAAAAAAAGAAAAAAAAGAAAAAAAAGAAAAATATAAAAAAAGAAAAGAAGAAAAGAAGGAAAAGAGAAAAGAAAAGAAGACGGTAAAGAGGCAAAAAACCACGAAAGACGTGGGTGGTTTCTGTGCCGTATATGGTGACGAGAGGTCATTTCGTCTCCGGCTTGCGTGACCGTCCAGCGACCAACCTTGTATCGGCGTCCTGCTTTAAAAGTAATTCGAGTTCCTTGGACGCGATGGCGATGCTTGGAATCGAGTTCACTCGACTGGAGCCTCGATTTATCGGCTCGATAAATGCGTCCACTTACGTCTCTCAACTATTTTCCATTTCCCCTCTTTGTCGCCTGAAAACACCTTAAACATTGCAGTTATACTCTGGTTCAAGTAAACGACAACACTTGCCAAACTTACCTTTATATGGGCAAACTTTGTACGTATACCGACTTGTCGGAGGAAACCTCATAAAAGTCGACATTTGCACGATTTCTCAATGACTATTTCCAGGTTCTTTAGATTTCTCAACAACAACCCTTCCTCCTCCTTTTCACAAACTGCTTGAAAAATGCTTCAATAATGCTTCAATGACGCTTTAATAAAAACATTACGTTTCTTTAGAGATAAAAGCTTTTGAAGAAACTTTCAAGAAATTACTCTCAATTGAATATACAGGGTGAATTCGCGAAAAAGTTAATTCTACTTAAAAGGAAGTAACATATACCCAACAATGTGAATTCTATTCACGAAGAAACCACATATACTTAAAAAAGTGAATTCTATTCACAAAGAAGCAACATATACTCAAAAAAGTGAATTCTATTCACAAAGAAGCAACATATATCTAAAAATGTGAATTCTATTCGCAAAGAAGTAACATATACCCAAAAATGTGAGTTCTATTTAAAAGACGTAACATATACCCAACAAGTGAATTCTATTTAGAAATAAGTTATATATACTCAAAAAAAAAATATTTTTTCTATATTTAAAATAATATTTTGTAATTGAGATCGTATTTCATATGTAAAATATAAAAATGTATACTTGAGATGGTATTTCATATGCAAAATAATAATTTATACTTGCGATGGTATTTCATATGTAAAATAATAATTTATACTTGCGATGGTATTTCATATGTAAACTAATAATTCATACTTGAAATGATATTTCACGTGTGAAATAATGCATACTTTTTCTCGATTTTCTCTCATTTTTATAAGATTTGAAACGCGGCTAACTCTTTATAAAAAAGGAATTATATAGAGAGGATATAAAGAAATTGTAGGATTTAGGAAAAGATTTAACATACAGCAAAGTCAAAAGGACTTTTAAAAGCCTTTGAGCTGATGGAATTATGTTAAACATTTTAGTTCTCTCACGTTTCAATGAATTTAAAATTTACGTCTATTTAATAAAACTACTTTTGAAAATCTTTCATTAAATATAGTCATCATATAATATGCTATAAAAAGTAATCTCATAGAAGCCCTCATTTCTTAACTCTTCAACCCGTGAGTCAATTTCCATATTGCTTTCAATTTCAAAATGAAAAACATTTATTGTAAAGCTAAAAATTTGTAAAAACTAAAAACTCTGAAGAAATATTTTTTATACACAAAAGACTATTTACTCTTTCTAGAGAAATGTTTACTTTCTGTAAAGAAATGTTTACTTTTTGTAGAGAAATGTTTTATCTAGACAAATTTTTGCCTCCTGAAAAATGTTTATTTTCTGTAGAGAAATATTTTTCGCTAGGGATTCTCTTTTCGAAAATTAGAGAAATAGATCTTTCAAGACCTTTATGCAACTTTTTTGGAGAACGCGACCGGAATTTTAAGAAAATGTTCGAGAAACAATGCAATGAAATTCGTGGAGATATTTTTGAAGGGGATTCATTTAATTTTAGCTGGATCTAATCCCATCTAATCTCTCTTAAGCCTTTTGTGATTTTTTTTCTCTGAAACATGCTTGCTGACACGGGACACTGATTGCAATAAATTGCTACCACGCCATCTCTACTAATTCTCTTTCGCGAATCTGTCGTTTCAGTAAGCTTCTGTATTCAAATCTCCAATGTCATCAACAGACTACGACTAAATAAAGAATTTTTAAATACCCGCGAAGAAAGATCTTAAATCACCAAAGAAGAATCTCAAGAGGAGATGAAGAAACCTATACAGAGTAAATTAAAATTCAATTTTTTTTCTATTCGTCAAAGCAAAAACATTCATCCAAAGCAGGCACATTCATTTAAAATTACATTCAATAATTGAAGAACCATTTACTATTTCAAGTTGCCGATAAATTAAAGCAACAATTAAATTAAACGGTAATTCCTATTTTCAATACTTGCTAAAAAAATTATCTTATACCCACGTGGATAATTTTCGTATACTTGCTAAAAATGATCTTAAACGGTGCGATTTTTACACCTAAATTTTTATCCCGAAAATTTTTTGTCCTGGAATAAAAAATGTTTTCCATAACCCGACGAACTGGTCATTCAAAATTCGCGGGTTACAACCATGACGAATAATTTCGCTCGAGTGAGCAAATATTGACACGGGTATTCTGTTGAGTTGAGTTTGAAATTCAGGAAACGAACGAGCATCAATCAAGTGACTTTCGCTCATTCTTCTCTGTGATATTTTTCACGAGAGATGTTTCGGAAATAGGGTGCACCTGTGTTCCGTTGCACGTTCCGATTTTTCGTCGAAACAGTGTCATACAACAGTGCCAAAGGGGACACAGTGTATAAAGTTTGCATGAGAGTAGCGAAGCGCAAAGTGTATAAGAACGTAATCTAAAAGCAAACAAAAATCTGTCCTGAATATGTTGGAAAATGTAATATCTACATCATTTTCATTTTCTATCATGAAAATCTTGTTGAATTTTTATGCATCAAATATTGAAAGAGCGGTGGATGCGTGCACAATTTTTCTTTTCAAATATTATCTATTTAAAGCTTTCGAATGACTCTTTTCGGTACGTAAATTTCAAATCCGAACCACGTGTAAAAACCGTCTTTGACGTTATTTTTAAAATTGGGTTAAAAGCTTCACTAAAATGTACGGAAATTAATTTTGAATATGAGATCATGCTTGCGGTTTGAAAAAAAGTGTTTCTGGTTGAAGAGAAAAATGGTAATGTCCGAGGGTGGAATTAATTGCAAAAGAAATAATCAGAGGAATTGATTAAATGTGTCAAGTTCTTTTTTGATTCTTCACAGATAATTTTATAGTAATAATTTCATGCCCATTTTAATAGAGTGAATGAAACATTTGTTTAGTAGGGAATTAATGCATTTTTGATTGTAAATTAATAGACATTTTAATAATAAATTAATACATTTTTTAATATCAAATTAATACATTCTTTAATACCAAATTAATATACATAATGGTAAACATTTAAATCCAATATTCAAAATGGACCAAATTTGATGAAACTGAGGAAAGGGGCATTGATAACGTAGAATCGAGAGCAGCGTCTTTGTCTCATTGTTTCTGATCTAAGAGCCTTGAAAGACGTGGAGCGGCGAATCGGATCGCGACATGCTTCGATCGTAATGCGATTAGATTCGCGTCCGAGCGACATATGGTTGGAAATGCTCGCTTGTGTTTGAACAAACGACGTGATGGACGATTGTACAAAGCAAAGTGCTCACGTACACAAACACCAGCACACGACATCTTTATATACATGCACGATTGTCGATATCAGTTGCCTTGTGTTAGTTAACGATTGTACCTATATACGTACGTAATAGTACTGTCGCACGCAAATTTCTCCGAAGGGATAGCATACCTAAAGGTCCAACGATACACCACTTACGATAACATACCACGTCCATCTAAAGGAGTGCACATCGCATGCAACTTGACCGATTTTTACCTTGTAATTTCTTGATAAACGATAGTGCATCCTCTAGTTACTTTCTGCTAACATTTCCGCTTTGTTTCCTCTTCAAGACTCCAATTCCATCTTTGGACTTGCGGCAAATCGGGACAAACGTATCGTGAATTAATTCTAGACTGAACTAATTTTTAATAGGGCCTAAAGATTTGTTCTAAACATTACGAAAGAGCTATGAACTAAGAAAATACATAAAGAAACTATTTTACGAAGTAAACAAGTCTCAAACAAGTTTTAAGCAAGTCTCGAACAAGTCTCAAACAAGTCTCAAACAAGTCACAAACAAGTCACAAACAAGTCTCAAACAAGTCACATACAAATCTCAAACAAGTCTAAAACAAGTCACAAACAAGTCT
>WNHD01004922.1:0-10714 GCA_011057455.1 Ganaspis sp. Gsp50 | reverse complement strand
AAACGTTAACGTTGCAATACAACATGTTTAATAAAAAATAATATTTTTATTTTTTATTTATTTACCTTCCAAGGATCATTTATTCTTTATCATCTATTATAAATTTTAATTATATTCTTCATTTAAAACTACTGTTTAGTTTGAATTTATGCCACGGGGTTGAACCTCTTTAACTAAATTTTTATTTAAATCTATTCCAATTTAACCAAATGTGTGTTGTGGAAATGTGTTGTGTTTTCAACTTTTAAATTTAGCAGGATTCTCATTTGATAGAATTTGACTAAACCGAATTTTTCAGTGTTTGAATTCTTATTTTTCCAACACTTCATTCGTTACAAACTTTATTTGTACGAATTATTATTTCATAGAAATATTAAAACGTTGAATTTTAATTTGACTGAAATTACAAGTAGCCAAACAAATATATACAACAGAAAATTTTTGGCGGGAATTTGAATTTAACCTAGATCACAATCTTTTTGATTATTAATGATTGGTTAATTTCAATATTCCTGCCCTTGTGTGTCGGATTTTTGTTTGTCAATTAGCAATTTTCATTAAATACTAATTCAGTTAAATAAAAATTCTTAAATATGAAAATTAGTAAAATTAATTAAATTAATTGATTTGCATAATGTACGAATGTATTTGTAAATTGTATTTTATAAAATTCGATAACATAGAAATTCGAGCTTATTGATTTCGACAGTATAGAACAGGTCTTAGCAAAACGTGCTCTCAATGCACTCTCAAGCGAAGATGACGTTCCCATTCCACTTTCCTCCTAACCGTTCATCGCTTCGTGCAGTAATCAGCAGCGAGTGCGGTAAGACGGTAGAAAGTGAAAGGGAAACGTCGTGTCCGCTTGAGAGTGCATTGAGAGCGCATTTTTCTAAGGCCTGTTCTACACTGTCGAAATCAATAAACTTTAATTTCTATGTTATCGAATTTTATAAAATACAATTTACGAATACATTCGTGCATTATTCAAATAAATTAATTTAAAAATTTTACTAATTTTCATATTTAGGAATTTTTATTTATTATTTTTATTTAACTGAATTAGTATTTAATGAAAAATAAACTATTTAATATGCTAGACATAGGAACGTAGTATTTTTATTCCTTCTACTTTATTTTTCATTAAATAAAGGGTCCCATGCAATAACACGTTAGATGCGAAAACTTTTTGTTTTTAACTTAAGGGCTATCCGATAAGTAACCTCCCCCCCCCCATATATTAAGTAACGCTTCAAGGGGAAGGGAGAGAATCAAGCAGTTTGTAGAAAAAATGGCGCTAATGTATGCAGTAGTGCGTTACGAGGGAAGGGGGGGGTCAAAATTTTCCAAAAAAAGCGTTACGTAATATATGGATGGCCCCTTACAGTATTAGTCAGACAATGTACTAGTTTACGTGCTTCGTCTGACCAATGCTGTAAGTAGAAAACAAAAAGTTCGCGTGTCTTACGTGTTATTGCATAGGATCCGTCAAATACTAATTCAGTTAAATAAAAATTCTTAAATATGAAAATTAATAAAATTTTTAAAAAACGTGCTAAAAAAATTTAAAAATTTTTTTTTAATCAATTTGAATAATGTACCATATTTGTAAATTGTATTTTATAAAATTCGACAACAGAATTCGAGATTATTGATTTCAACAGTGTAGAACAGGCCTTAGTAAAATGTGCTCTCAATGCATTCTCGAGCGGACTGTTCCCCTTCTACTTTACCCCGTCTTACCGCATTCGCCGCTGATTGACGCACGAAGCAATGAGTGCGGTAGGACGGGGGAAAGTGGAAGGGGGACGTAATCTTCGCTTGAGAGTGCATTAAGAGCACGTTTTGCTAAGGCCTGTTCTACACTGTCGAAATCAATAATTTCTATGTTATCGAATTTTATAAAATTGATTGACCCACGAAGCGATGAGTGCGATAAGACGGTGGAAAGCGGAACGTCGTGTCCGCTCGAGAGTGCACTAAGAGCACGTTTTGCCCATATAAAAAATTCAACGTGTGGAATTTTCACGCGTCCCAATTAACAGCAAAGAATTGAAAAATGAGAAAATTTGATTGAAAGATAAATTAAAGAGGTAGCTAAGCATGAAGGCATTTTTCAGTTCGCACAAACAAATTCGCTCGCCAAGTTATCAGAAGCAGCGCAGTGTCTGCTTGCCACCGACCACCCCATCTGCCACATTAACTGCCACACAAATCGAAAACAACGACAGTGTTAACAACAACCGGTTATCCTGGCCACAATTTAGAAATATTAATCAGACGCAACAGCCTACAATTGTAACAACAAAAAGTTACATTGTCAGGGGAAGGGAAGAGCAGCCTAATAGTAATAATAGATTCAGGCGAGATAGTCACACGCCACTAGAGAGGGTACTTCCAAAAGACGAAGCAAACGTTATGGAACGTGCGAATCGAATTGTCATGTATGTAAATCGCACCTATTTGATAATTGATCATAAGCTAATGTAATAATTAAAGTCAGCAATTTGCCAGAGTTGGATTTAATATTCTCTACATTATTCTACTGGGTAATGGGTTTCTTCGTGTAGGTAATGCTACTTTTCTCCTAGACATTTATGGCCAATTTTTCAAATTCAACCGTAGTTGAGCACACAATTAATTAAACTGGTAATTTGGTTACGGGACATATAATAGACAATAGACACAATTCTTTTACAATTCTCTTTTCATTTCTCGACAAATCACGTGTTCTCGCACCTTCGAATCAGAACGCATGCTTTTTTAGGACTAGAGATTGTTGTGGGGATCACAGTTGATAGTTTCATCTTTTGTGTCGTTTTGAACTCTTTTTCTACTTTTGTGTAAAAGATTTGTCTTATCTTTTTATCTTTTAAAAATCTTTTTATCTATTTTTTTACTCTTTTTTTCTCTCTTTGTATCCCTTTTTACGTTTTGCATATTGCTCTTTTCATTTATACGCTTTTTCTCTGGGTTTTTAAGGAGTTGTTAAAAATCTTGAATTTTCTCTGTCTTTTCTGGTAATTTTTTTTATATTATTTTTATACAAGGAGTTGTAATTAATTCACTTTTTTTCTTGTAGTCTTGGTAACTATTTTACAGATATTTCTGTTAATATTTTAGAGATGTAAGAATAGAGCGCACAAGTGTCCTGAAATTGCGAGAGATGGATAAAAAGATTCAAAGTAGAGTTCTTCTAAACTACTTTCTCTCTTTGTCTAGCTCTGCGCTTGCGTATTACCTAAACAGATGTTTGTACGTCTTTACCGCGCAATCGCAGGTAGACAAAGAGGGAGAGTGGTTCAGCAGAACTCAACTCATCTCTTTTTATCCGTTTCTCGCTGTTTCATGCCTCTTGGGCACTCTATTCTTATATCTCTATGGTTAATATAACAACTATTTTACTATTTATTATTATTATTTATTTATTATTATGATTTATTTATTATTATGGTTTATTTATTATTATGATTTATTTATTATTATGATTTCTTTATTATTTTGATTTCTTTATTACCTATTTTTATTTTTTTATTTATTTAATATATATAAAAATAAATTTTATAAATCTCACAAAATATTTCATCGGATTTTCAAAGTCAAAAAATTATTATTATTTTTGTAATATTAAGTTGAGGAGAGAAGACCTGACACTTTTTCGCTTTGAACTTTGTTTCTCCGATGAATATTTTTAATAGAAAAAATTAACAAGTAATTTTGATTCAAAAATCAATTTTTTTTGTTTCTTTCACTCCGTGTATTTTTTTCTTTTACCAATTTTGTGTAGTCATTGAAATATTTCTTTGTAAACATTATGCTTCTGGATGTTGAATTTTCTCTTTTTTAAAACAAAAAAGTGTTTTTTTGGAATGTTATTTTATTTATTGCATATAGTTTGGATAGTTTGAAAAATAAATATTAATTTTTGTGATTTTTTCATTAATTTTTTTGACTTCATAATTTTTTTACATTATTTTTATCTTCAATTGGCTTTTGTAGTTCGTGTAAATTTTTTTCTTTCTTTTTCTTGAAGGATTATTGTTCCATTCTCCTGTTTATTCATTAATTGAATAAATACATTACTTTTTGACAATTTTTGAACTTCTTTATTATTTTTTCTTTTTATTTTTTATTTTTTCTTTCCAATTGTTTTTATTCATTTCTCATTTTTCGAAAATTATATCCACTTTTTCAACAACAAAAAAATCGTAGATTTATTAATTCTTTCAAAAGTATTCTAGAATTTTTCGAACGTTTCAACAATTCAAAAGAATAAAATTTTTAGTATTTTATCGTTTGTTTTAACATTTATTTCTAAAATGGTTAAGTTTTGAAATTTTGTTATTTTTCAAAGTTGTTTTCTTCACTTCCTCCAGAAAAATAACAAAATTGAATTAAAATTTGAAAATGTTTAACAACATTAATATTTAATACAAATATTTATAAATATCTAACAACAACTTAAATATTTTCAAATTTCACTTTAATTTTTTTTATTTTTATAAGAATAATTTTCAATTATTTGTTTACAATTTTGTTAAAAAACCTAATTACTCTTTTGCCTGAAATTGAACAAAATTCCTCTGTGATCCCTGCTGTTAGTAACTTTTGGGTGGTAGACAATCTTAGAGAATATAACACTCGGGATTATAATTAGATTCGCTTGTTTCTAACCTAATTGTGTACAGGCTTCATAAACTGTTTGTTAATTTTCTGTATTATTACAAAATGCAGAACAAATAATACTCTTCAGTTCAAAAATTTGTATCTGTTTCTTTTTTTCTGATTTTTTACTAATCTGTGTACTGAAAAACGTAAAATCTTAATTATTTGATATTTTACGTACATACTTATGTAATATTTGGCGCACAATTTTGTGCACAAGGATAATTATTTTGTTGCTATTTTTTGTAGATGATTTATTTTTGCTTCCATTACCTTAACATTTTTCTAGAAAATATATTTATAAACAAACGAGTTTTAAAATATTTAAATTATATTTAAAAATAAACGAAATTATTTTGTTATTATATTAAAAAATGAACGATATTTATTTAGAAATTTTTTTTCGAAAAACGAAGTCTGCAATAGGTAAAATGAAAGAATTTTCGTAATGAATATTTTTTAAAAACTAGTGTAAGCATATTTACACCATTTTTTGAAATTACCCCGGTTGAATTGTTAAAAAGTTAATTCTGTATAGAAAGTAGTAATAATTATGAAATTAAAAACATTTTTGTAAAATAATTTCTATCTTTTAAATACTAAAGATCAATATTATTTATATTAATTATTTATATTAAATAAATAAATTTTGAACTGAAAAAGCAATTTAATTATTTAAAGAAGCCTGTACATAAATATTGTGCATGAAACACTTAGCATTTTTTTTTACTAATATGATACTAACCAATTAATCAATCTTGACGATTCACTTTGTATCGTGCATGATTAAAAATTTAGATTATAATAAAAATCATGCTTACCTGCAGTCTTTGAAAAATGCCTGCTGCCTGTGAAATTAAAGATCAGTTTTTAAATCACTTTTATTAATTTTAAATATTGAAATAGAAAAAAGCTTTATACTCAAAATACAAGAAATAAACTAGGAAATAAAGATTTGGATTGGACAAATTTTTATTTTTACATTGTAGATTATTTTTTGCTTCTATATTGATATGAAAGTATATCTATTTATAATGTATATTTATTTGTGTACATCCTTTTAAAAATACAATAATGATTTATTTTAAACTAATAGATTGGTAGATTTTTAAGTTTTTACCTGTAAAAAAATTAAGTCAAAATACGTGAGTTGTAGCTGAAAAACTTCAAATCATCTACAGATATTTAACAATTTACGCCTAATTACTAATTGTGTTAATTTGTAACAATTTATTTAATCATTTCAATCTTTTTCTATAGATAAGATATTTTCTATAAGATAATTTTTCACTGAGTGGATTTTTTTCACCAAAAAAATGCTCCAAATATTTTATTTTATTTATTTGAATATTTACGAATTACATATTTTTTACATGTTTTATAAAGCTGGCTCGGATTTTATTCGAAAGTATTTTATTAAGATTAAGTGAGGGTTTTAAAAACTGGAAATTAGGAAGAAAGTTATAAATTTTTTTCTAGCGCGGGTTAAAAGCGCTGACGCAATGAAAAAATGCGCCTGAAAGGAAATTTATTTTCATTTCACAATTTTCACTGAATTGAAATTTTTTCATCTAAGCTACAAAAGAATTTGTAAAATTGCATATGTTATTTTTATGTTATTATTCTACTCATATATTCAATAAATACAATAAAATTACTTTATTATAGATTTTGAAAATTTGAAAGGGTAGCGATAGTAGCCGAAGCATTGATTTTATTCTTATATTTAACAGGAAAAACTAATTGAAAAATGTGGAAATATTGGCCTTTAACGTTTCAAATTGTTTACATTACAAGCAATTTAATGTTTAAAAAAATTAAAAATTAAATAATTTTTCTTCCTCATAGGAAAGCATTGTTTATGGATATTATTCACATGAAGAGATACAAAATAAAATTATTTATATTATAAGAAATCACACTTTATAAATATTATTTAAAAAATAAGAAAAATGAAATTTTTATTCATTATTTTAATTCATTATTGTTTAAAAATTAGAGATATTAATTTTACAAGAAAGAATTCTGCAATTAACGTTTGTTTTAAACCAAACGTTATCTATTGTTTATTATAAGTAAAACTAAAAAAATTACTTTAAAGGGATATTTCTTGACAATATAAGAAAAATTTTTATTTGGCAATTTATGCAATTATGTAATTTTTGCAGTTAAACTTACATATTTAAAAAATGTCGATTAATGAAATGTACATTTTTTATTTGTCATTAGAATCGAAAAATTTACATTAAAAATTAAATTACATTAAACATTAAATAACATTGAAAATTAAATTACATTAAAAATTAAATAACATTGAAAATTAAATTACATAAAAAATTATTGACGATATTATTAATACCAATATTTAATATAAATAGAATTGTCAATTTTAACCTAAAATAGAAAAGATTGTTTTTGTGAGAAAATTTGTGAAAATCATTTTTAAGAACTCATTTTATATTGAATTCATTTTTTGATTGGAACTGTAAAAGATTTGAATTTAGTTTGTTTATCTAGCAAAATTTGTAAGAAGAAAAATACCTTTCGAACGTTAATAATTGTCTTTTCAAATTATTGTTAAATATATGCGACAATTTGAAGCTTTGATGTTACTCTTCACGTATTTTGACTCTCTTTTATCATGTATTTGTTACCCTGTATAATTGTAACCTTTTATCATATAATTGTAACCTCTTATCATATAATTGTTTATCATATACTTTTATCATATACTTGTGACCCTATGTAATGTAATTTTACTCTCATTTCACGTCATTTTAACGCACAAATCAATTTTGAATTTTATTAATTTAACTTGACTATTTAGACTCTTTTCGACTGTAAAAAATCATCTGTAATTAAAGAGCAAATAAGTTTCTCTTAGATTAAAAATTCCTTTGCATTTCAATGATTAGATGTTTTAATTTGTCTCTCATCTTTTAGGAAAAACAAATCATTTCGTCCAAGGGAACGGGGCAAGAAGGGTCTGAAGAATCTGCAAACTGTAAAAACTCTCGCAGGAAGAACACAGAGTTATGGATCTGGACCAGGAAAAGCAAGAAAACAACCAATGACAGTTTCAGCACAGTTTCAACAAAGTTTGCACAGTTTAATGGATACTTTGAATCAAGCGAATCCGTTTTTTATCCGTTGTATCAAAAGTAATGCAAATAAGGTTCCAAACGAATTTGACGAGGAAACGGTTCAGAGACAATTAAGATACACCGGGATGCTGGAGACTGTTAGAATCAGACAAGCCGGCTTCAACGTGAGACTAACTTATGAAGAATTCATTCAATTGTATCGAATGCTGCTTCCAAAAGGCTTGCTCAGCTCCCAAGCCGACGTTAGACACTTTCTTCTAACTTTGAACCTCGACAATGACAATTATCAACTCGGAGCTACCAAAGTTTTCCTCAGAGAATCCGAGAAAATTAAGCTTGACATCAAGTTGCATCAGCAGATCATCACAAGCATAACGACAATACAAAAGTGGTTCAGAGCCTGCTTGGAGAGAAGAAAATTCTTGAGGTTAAAGAACGCTGTCGTGCAAATACAAGCCTTTTGGCGAATGGTCCTGGCACAGAAATTTGCACATTCTTTGAGAACTAGAATTGAGGCCGCTATTCACATACAGTCGGCCTGGAGAGCCTACAAAATTCACAGTTGGTTCAAAAAACTAAAGTGCTGCGTGGTGTCATTCCAGGCATGTGTCAGAGGCAATAATGTGAGAAAAGTTGTCGCCGATATGAGGAGAAAGAAAAAGCGGGACTTTATGTTCAGATCGGAAGCAAAAGCAGAACTTCGGGATAAAGAGTGAGTCCATTTTTTGTTGATTTATGTGGGTGGCTTTGGACTAGTTAATTTTGTGACAAAAAAAACGAATTTACTTGAAATGCTTATGGGGCATTTTATTTCAAACTGGTACACTGTCAAAAGACGATCGCCTAAAAACTGTTTTTCAAATACATTTTTTTTTTATTGAAAATGCGTTAAATATAAATAGTGATTTAGAGAGAAAAATGTTCAAGCTTTAAACGGTGGTAAACTTTCTGTAAAAATTTTATTATTTTAACAAGTATTTTCTATATAATATAGGTTTTACATCCAGTGTTTAATCAGGAATAATTCTGGATTAAAAAACATTATTTTATTTGAGACGTTTCAACAGCAACGTTGCTGTCCTCTTCAGTCTACATAACCAATTAAAGACCAGGTTTTCTACAACTCTGGAAAACCTGGAATTCTCAAGGAATTTCATTATTCTTCATAGAATCATGGAAATCTCATGGAATTTTCATTTATATAATGGAAATTAATTTTTTTATTTAATTTCTTTACTTTGTGATGTTTATTAAGTTTTACCAAAATTTTATCCCTTTCTTTATAGAAAAAAACTTCAAAATACTTTAAAATGTTTCAAAATACTTGAAAATACTTAAAGTGTCTCTAAAATATTTCAAAATACTTAAGACTAGTTCAAAATACTTCAGAATACTTAATAATACTTCAAAATATTTTGTTTAATTCTGTATTTTTGTAATGTTAATTAATATAAAAGGCAAAACCTCAGTATAAAACTTATGTAACACTAATGAAAATAAATCAAACTTCAAAATATTTTAAAATAACTTCAAAATTTTTTAAAATACTTCAAAATATTGTAATATACTTAAAATTACTTTAAAAGATTTCAAAATATATGAAGATACTTTTGAATAGTTCAAAGTATTTAAAAATATTAGTATTTTAAGTATTAAATAAAGTATAAAAAAATGTTACAGTATTAGTTTTTTAAAATATTTCAGAGCATATATAAATATACAGTATATATAAATACTTCAAACTACAACAAAGTACTTCCAAATACTCCAAAATATTAAAAAATACTTAAAATGTCTTTAAAATATTTAAAAATACTTGAAACTACTTAAAACTACTTCATATTACTTCCAAATACTTAAAAATATTTACAAATACTTAAAAATTCTTTAAAATATATTAAAATACTTAAAATTACTTCAAAATACTTCAGATTACTTAAAAATACTTAAAATTACTTTACAATATTTCCAAATACATCCTAATACTTCAAAATCTTGTAAAATACTTAAAAATATTTTAAAATATTCAAATGTACATAAAATTACTTTAAAATTCTTTAAAAAAAACTTCAATATATTGCAAAGTAATTAAAAATATTAGCATTTTAAGTATTAAATAAATTATAAACAGATTTTAAAATATTAGATTCTTTAAGTATTTTAAAAGTATTATAATATTATAATAATTTAAATTGTTAGATTCTTTAAATATTTTGAAAGTATTATAATATTATAATAATTTAAATTCTATAAAATATTGAAAATTTCATTTTTAATGAAAAAACATTAAAAAAAACCATAATGGAAATTTTTCTACCTTTCTCATGGAAATTATGGAAAACTCATGGAATTTTGTGATGAAAAATTTGTGGAAACCCTGAAGATATTATTAGGGATTTTAAATAGAAAGGAACATGTTTATACTATATTAGTAGAATATGCCTTTCTTTTTATTTACTACATTTTTATTTTCAGTTATAAAAACTTTCTTTCAAAAAATTGAGAAATTGAGAAAGAATCAATATATCAATAATTCAGAAAGTTTTTATACCGTGGATGTCTTAGTTTCTGTCCATTTTTACAAATTTCCTTTATTATAATGCAAATTAACTTATTAAATTATTGTATTATCGTTAACATTAAATCAATTCATGAGTTTAAGTAAAAGCATTGAAGCAAATAAATTAATTACGAAAGTTATAATCAAAATTAAAGTGGACAAAAACTGGGACAACCACTGTAACTGAAAATAAAAAATGTAGTAAATAAAAAGAAAGGTATGTTCTACTAATATAGTAGAAACATGTTCGTTTCTATTTAAAATTCCTAATAATGTCTTTAATTGCTTATGTAGACTGAAGAGGACAGCGTCGTTGCTGTAGAAACGTCTCATTGAAATAAAATAATGTTTTTTAATCCAGAAATATTCCTGATTTATATTCAAT
>WNHD01004921.1:0-10715 GCA_011057455.1 Ganaspis sp. Gsp50 | reverse complement strand
TCCAATACTTATTCCAGTACTTTAACCAGTACTTCAACCCAGTACTTATTCCAGTACTTATTCCAATACTTATTCCAGTACTTTTTTTTCATAAGGGAATGCTGAAAAGGTACTCATCTGCTTACTTTGTAAACTGATTTATGGTTATGTGAATGACGGTTATATTTTGAAAAGTGCGATGTAAATAATATTGTTTAAATTGTGTATTATAATTTAAAAAAACATTAAATATAATGAGTTCGTGCTGTGTGAGTGGTTGCAAGTCATCATGGACCAAAAATGTTAGGAAAAAAGGAGAACCTGGGAAATGTCATTTATTCAAAGCAAAAACGGTAATTTCTTTAAAAAGTAAATATGTAATTGCTTTTTTTGTTTATTATATTAAATATCGCGTACCTGTTAATATCATTAATTTTACTTAACACTATTTATAATAAATAAATAAAATTTAAGATAATTATAACCCGAAAAGCATTTATTTGTTTTTATAATTTTTATTTTTTTAAATCTTATTTTTTTATTATAAATTCTTATAATCAAATGATATTAGAAGCTGGTTTTTATTTTATTCACAGGTTGAATTGCTACAACAGTGGAGAAGTATTATCCTAAATGATGACAAACTTAAGGAAACTTTTCTTGTTTGTCATTTACACTTTGACAAAAGTGACGTGATAACCGTTGACGAAGCTTTTGATGAAGAAACATTATTTTCGAAAATATATATCGAAGCGAAAAAAATACCTTTGCCGTCATCTTACTGGTTTATTACACAAATGAAAGAATATTTGTTAATAAATAAATGGTTAGAAGACTTAAACCATTCTGCTCTGCGAATTATTGTCCATAAAAATAAGGAAGTGAAGGTACACAGGTTCTCGTTTAAAAAAAAATAGTAAAATTGATTTTTTGCAAACAAATTAACTTTTTAAATTTTTTTAAATACAATGACAACGTAATGTGATTTATTTTTAGATTCTAATTGGGAAGAAGGAAATTAATTTTCCTGGATTTCATCACTTTGAAACAGTTAATGACCTTATTTTAATTTTGAAAGAAGTAGATAAATTGTATCCTTGTATGAAATGCACTCGACCGAGGTTATTACATAACTTTTCTGTAACATTAACTAATAACATTTTTTGTTACTTAACAGATTATTAATTCTTACAGAGCTGAAAATTGTATTGGCTTCGTAAATATTAAGAAGCCAGGTACATCAGGACGACAAGCGCAATATTGCCAGGAATGTAAGAAATAGTGGAACTTAAATCGCAGCAGAAAACAATTAAAGGAAAAGCATGAAGCATTGAAATTAAAGAACAATAAATTAAAAACGAATTTAAAAATGAAAGTTGTAGCCAATCAACGTCTTGACAAAAAAGTAAATTGAACAATAATAATATATATTTATAATTATATAAAACTTGTAAATAGTTGTTATTTTCATAAAAATATTTATTTTCAGAGTAACAAAATGAAAGATCGTCTTGAGCTATTAAAAAAAAAATGTGCTGAAGTTACGGAGGACAGTTTGGCAAAGGCATTTGAAGGATTATCCCCAAATGAAAAATTGGCAGTAAGAGCATGCATTAATGCATCCAAAGTTAAGACCCCCAGAGGAGCGAGATATTATCGTCAGTGGGTGTACGAATGTATTCTTCTTAGAATAAAAAGCAAGAAGGCATACAAACATCTTAGAAAACATAAGGTGCTTGCTTTGCCTTCATTTCAGACACTCGACAGGTGCATGAAACGAATGAAAAGCGCGTATGGCTTTCAAGACAATGTTTTCGAATCATTAAAAGTAAAAACGGCAGCAATGGATCCTAAAGACAGACACGGAAAATAGAATTATTTTATTAACATTTATTTTAATTATCAACATTTAAGGAACAAATTTTTTGTTTTGAAAAAATATGACGATAAAGTTTAATAACATACTATATTCATTATTATAGGAGCTATTCTCATCGATGAGATGAAATTATCGACAGCATTGGCCTACAACCCAGTAAGTCTTAAATTCGAACTGTTTACAAATTTGGGCGACTATACACCAGAAGTTAAGAAAACTCAACTTGCTGACCATGCCCTCGTTTTTATGTTTCAGTCATTTATGACAGGAAATGTTCAAACGTTGGGATGCTTCCTCAGCAAAGGAAGTGCAAACAGCACAGTTCTGCACAAACTTCTGATTGATTGTATTCTGTTATCAGAAAACTCCGGTTTATTCATAGATGCCGTAACTTCTGACGGAGCAACTTGGAACCGCAGTATGTGGGACAAATTTGGCGTCACTGAAGAAGTCGTAAGCATCGAGCACCTAGTAGACGAGAAGCGACGAATTTGGTTCATATCAGATTTTCCTCATTTAATTAAGTGCTTGAGGAATTTCTTAATAAGCCTTGGAAGCAGAGAAGGAATATTGGTTCGAACATTATAAGTATTTAAAAATTGAAGAAAACATTTAACATTTATATAATCAATTTTTAAAATTGAATGTTTAGACTCCAGATGGAATTATTCCTCTTATTGTATGGATTGCTATACTGGAAGTGGAGAGCACAACATCTTACAATATAAAAGTGAATTTCAAATTCAGAATAGACCACATTCAACCCAAATACTTTCAGAAGATGAATGTGGCTTTAGCCTTTCAGGTGACGAAATCCATATACACGCAGATGCATAAATGCTGTCTTCGGATGCTCTTGTCTTACTCATATTAAGCTCACATTAATATGTGTGTAAGACAAAGGACGTGAGGACGGCATTTATGCATCTTGGTGTATTTCTTTTGTTATTATAGAATAAAGAACAGTAAAAGAGAATGCGTTTATTTTCAAAATTCATACAATACATTTTCAAATAGAAGTAAAAATTGTAAATATAAATAAAATATATTTCTAAATTTAAAAACTATTTACAAACTTATATATATATATATATAAATTATATTGAAGTTTGTAAATAGTTTCTAAACTTCGAAATATTTTACATTATTATTTCAAATGTTTAAACGTTTTCCCTAAATTGTAATTTTAATTTGTAAATATTTATTGTAAGCGTGCTAAAATTTATTAATTCTTTTCTGTCAGTGGAGGATTAAATATCGTATATTAACTCTAGTAATTATTTCTCTACAGTTCTTTGGAATTACTGAATTTTTAGAATTATATCGTGATCATCATCCTGAATTAGAGAACAGCGAAAGTGTTCAGAAATTTTGCAGTAGAGTGAAAGGCCTTATTTCTGCTATGAATAGTAGAACAGCTTTAACGGCAATGGCTCCTGGTAATGAAGCTTTTGAGGTAATTATTACATAAAAAACGATAAACTAAGAAATTGGAGAATTTATAAAGTATTGTATTCAAAGAATAAATTTTCTTTGTTATATAGAAAGTTCAGGACTTCTTAAAGTACTTGCAAAAGTGGAAGGAAGTTGCTGATGAAGGTAGACATAAATTCATTACGCAACCTACGTACTACGGGCTTTTAGTATCTCTTAAAGCAACATTGGAAGTTTGCGAATATTTGGTGAACGATTGTGGTTTTAAGTATTTAATGACCTCACGCTTGAATCAGGATGCTTTAGAAGTATGTTAATATTACTTATTAAAATAATGTAAACTATTTCAATTTTAATTATTCGTATTGCATTTTACAATTATAGCGATTCTTCGGTATGATGAGAGAAAGCTGCGGGGCCAACGACCACCCAGATTCCAATTTATTTATCCAAATGTATCGATTAATATCTACATATTCTATTTCCCAACCACCAAATGGATCAAATGTTTCTAGTAGTGACATTCTAGACGTTTTGCTGAAAATTGATCCAATCGAAAATGTCAATGAGAGGAAAGAGGTATGGCAAAACATGCTGGACACCATCTTAGATAGAGCGAACTTGGAAATTCTGCCGCAAATTGAACAAATTGAAAAGGAACATGATTATTCCTTCTCGGATTCCTCTAAGTATGCTATAGCTTATATGGCTGGATATGTAGCTAGAAAAGCTATCTCTCGTTTCTGCAAATATGTCAAAAAAAAGAAGCAAAATACTTGTGAAGATTGTGTGTCTTCGTTAGTTTTAAACGAAACGGAAAGCGTACCTGAAACTCATAAATACATACAGTTAAAATCTCAAGGTTTTTTCAAGTACCCTTCATCTAGATTATTAACTTTAATTACAGCTATAGAAGAGGCTATTATGATCGTTGTAATGGACAAAATGCCTCAAAGTAATACACTTTTTGAAATAACTGAAACCTTAGAAGAAAAAGGTCCAATTGCCCATGTTGGCTGCACCGAACATGAATTTCACTTAACTCGACGGATTATGTCATTCTACTTGACCACTAGAATATATTTTTTAGCTAAACAAACCAATTTAAACAATCTCGAAAGAAAGCAGAGCAAGGAAAAGAGGAAAGCATCGAAATTAATCTCTACATCAACTGATGTTTCTCATGAACAGACAGCGGAAATTAAAAGAAGAAGAAAAAGTAGAAAAGAAACTCAGAAAAAGTATTTTAATTAATAGGAAACGATAAGACTGAAAAATTGTTGTGTTTTATGTTAAAAAATGTTTTTATATTTTATGACATTAAAATATAAGGAGAAGATGTAAATAAAAAGTCCATATAAGTTTTATATATTTTATATAAATGTAGAAAACACATTGTTTATGTTACAAACAATTATTCCTATTTATAATTAATAAAAAATGTTTTTTAATTACATTTACAATTTCTTAAAAACATTAAAAAAATCATTTACCTGTTTATACACAGTATTGCATTCAGTGTTAACAGGGGTGTAAACTTTGCGATTCAAATAGAAAAAAATCAATTTATTTTCATTTCATAATTGATAATATGAAACATTAAAATAAAAAATTACATGCCTACTATAGTAGACAATTGATTACAAAGCAAAAAATTTGTAAATTAAATAAAAAATCACTTTATATTCATTTCATAATTGAATAATGTAAAAAATTAAAATAAAAAATTACAGGCCTACTATAGTAGACAATTGATTACTAAGCAGAAAATTTGCAAACTAAATAAAAAAATCACTTTATATTCATTTCATAATTGAATACTGTAAAAAATTAAAATAAAAAATTACAGGCCTACTATAGTCGACAATTGATAACTTGCTTCTGAACTTGATGATAAAACATTTCAATTTAATTTATTCTTCAAAACTTTCATTTAATGGATACCTATCGACAAGTTCCAATAGTTTTCCAAATTCTGTGATACTCATTACACGAATGAATTCACAGAACGGGATTAAATTGTCGTCAATATAAATTTTAATTCCAAGTTCAGGAACTACTGCTACTCTTTTTCTCATAGCACCATTCTCCTCCGCTTTCTGGAATCCACAGAATAACGTATTTCCTCTTGAGAAAGCCCAAGTCGATGTAGGAAGCTTTATTAAATCAATATTTTTTTGCAAAAAGTCGAATGTGCAAACTTTTCTTTCCCCGTTCGCGGTTTTACCAATTTTATTGTTTATTGTACGCCGTTTTGGAAAACTTTCTATGGCTTTTGAATCTCGTACACGTCTTCCTTTTGCTGACATCTTAACCTATAAAATTTAAAAAACATTTCATGAAAATAAAAAAGTGAATAACAAATAAATTATATTCTACAATTTAAAAGTTAATCATATTCAGGAATATCACATTTTTAATACAAATGTCAAAATCCTTGTAAACAAACTTTGCAGTACTCGTCAATATTTTTCACATTATACTTACACTATAAATCCACAAACTTGAACACAGAGTACACTTCTTCAAAAACTTGTCTTTAAATATGTATTTCATTAAACACTTGACTTTTTCTTTTCACTTCTTTGTATACTTTTGGCATAAAATTATCAACCAAAATCAACACAATACATTAGCCACATGCTAGCAGACGATTCTAAAGTTGTGCTTCTTCAGTGCATCATTTTCACTACAGAGGCGCTGCGATTGCTAACTAAGCCTGGCTACGAATAGAAAAGAAAAATCGGCAACCAGGGTTGCCACTTTCAGTACTATTGTACTGAATCAGTACAATTTGCATAGTGACAGTACCGACAGTACCTCTTTGGGATTTTCAGTACTACTGGTTTAGTACCATGGTACTGAATTTATAAATTGGAGTATTTACAAAATATTTTCACTAATATTAGCAGGTTATACGCGTATGACTCTGCGAAAGACAAAAAATGTATAGGTAGTTACATAGGAATATTTCTGCTGAACCACAATATTTATATCACCTGATTGGTTTTTGCTGTTTGGTCAGTTTTCTTGTGTTCTCCTTCTCGCTTCTCCTGAATATGAGTCTAACCTTAACTTATCTTCACACTGCTTTCAACGAATTTTAGCGATTTTGATTTTTGAGTATTTTGATAATGCGTTATTCTGCGTTCTGAGATCTTTTGTTAGTGCAATTAAAGTTTAGAAGACTGAAAAATGGACAGGTAAATACAATGTTTTTAAGTTAATAATTATGATAATTTCGTAATGCAGTTTTATGAATTTTTATCATACATGTTGCATATTTTCAAGTTTATCATATTTAAAGTGAATCTTTTTTTGATTTATTCTCATTTATTTGAAAAATTTAGCTTCTATGCTTAATTATGAAATAATGTTAAATGTTTTTGTAATAAATAAGCGAAAATTCAGAGCTGGGTTTAAGGTTATGCAACAAAAAAAGTTGTTTCGCATGACACAACCTAGTTAAAAGAAATTTATTTTATTTGCTTCCAAATAGAATTATTAAATTCATTTTACTTGTACGCAGAAATATAGTTTTACTTGTTTTTTTCATTTTTGAAAATGTAAAATACGGAAAATGTAGTTTTCTATATTAGTTTACTAATATAATAAATTAATAGTGCTTTTAGAAATTAATAATATGTATTGCGTTATATTTATTTTTAAGGTTCCTGTTAACCAGAAAAACAGATAGTATATCTGATTTGGATTGTGAAGATGCGTCATCGCACTTGCCTATTGACGAAGAAAATAATAATTCGAGGTGTTTTGAATCGGCTCCAATCTCAACACAAAGTTTCGAAATATCATCTGGAGAAGGAGAAACTCGTGAATTAAATTCTGTCAACAATAACTCGAATGAAAAGCAGGAAAACGAAAAATCGAAAAGTAAGCAAAAAAGAAAACCGTATACTCAAAAATTTAGTTTACACTGGTTAACAGAATTTAAATGGGCAGTACCAGTAGAAGACAAAGGTATGACAGTATGTACTGTTTGCAACAATTTAAAAATTTTTGGAGGAGCATTTCATCTTCGTCGACACGCTAACAGTACCGGTCACATTCATAATGTTAAAAAAATCTCAAACTCGCCTAACATTACCGATTCAATGAAAAAGATGACAATAAAGGATAAAGCGAATGATGCTGAAATTAAAATCATATGTTTTCTTTGTGAGCATAATCTCTCACTTCGATTGGCTGATAGTATGCCAGAAGTGTGCAAACACATCTTTGATGATTCCAAACTAGTAAAGAATTTAAAAATGGGCAGAACGAAGTGTACGAATATTATTTTGAAAAAGTTCTCTCCTTTCGTAAAAAAACGAATTGCATCAGAGTTGAAAACTACTAAATTCAGTATTATTATTGACGAAACTACGGATGTGTCAACTGTTAAAAGCTTGGTAATTATTGTAAGACTGTGGGGGACAAATGGTGTTCAGGACAGATTTTTTGACTTAATTGAAATAGATAATGGGACTGCTGAAACTTTGTTTGAGGCTCTTAAATCATTACTGGACTTACATAAAATTCCTTATCAAAACATAGTAGGCTTTGGGGCTGATAACTGTAATGTTATGATGGGACACATAACAGGAGTGCAAATGAGATTAAAAGAAATTTGTCCAAACTTGGTTGCAATGGGCTGTGGATGTCATTCGGCACATTTATGCTCTTCAGCAGCATGTTTGAAACTTCCAAGAACTGTAGAACAGTTCACTCGAGACGTTTTTAACTATTTTTCAAATAGTAGTAATCGACAAAAAGAACTAAGAGAATTTCAAATTTTCGCTCAAGAAACGGTCCACAAGATTCTTAAACTCAAAATAACTAGATGGCTTTCTTTTAATGTATGTACATATTTAATAATAATTATTACATAGTGAATATATTAATACTATAAATGTTTTATTATAATTTTAAAATTTGTCTATTTTTTCAGAATGTCGTAAACAGATTATTGGAGCAGTGGTCCCCTCTTACTCTCTATTTTCAAAGTGCTGTTTTAATAGATAACTTGCCCACAGCGAAATCTATTTTTGAAGCTTTACAAAACCCAGTTTACAAATTATATTTCAATTTTTTATCCCACGCTCTAACGCCTGTTGTTAAACTTAATCTCGAACTTCAGAGAGAAAAACCACAGATTCCTACGTTGCTGAAAACAGCATGTGAATTGTACAAATCTGTTTTAAGATGCTTCATAAAGTCGAATATTCTTAACTCCGTGGAAATTTCAAAAATTCAAACAGATTACCCTCGAAATTACAAACCACTTGAAGAAATGTATTTTGGTGCAAAAGTCGACGCCTTAATTAAAAGTGGAGCATCAATTGATCCTCAAGAACTGAACAACTTTCGTTTGCGTGCACTTGACTATTATGTTGAATTATCAAAACAGATAAAGAAGCGATTTGATTTTACAAATCCTCATCTGATTTATGCTTCTAAGTTCTCCATTGATAATTCATTGAGTGGAAAAATTGAATCAATTTCTGAGTATTTAAATTATTACCCATCAATAAATGTCGACCCTGAGTTGGTGAATTACGAATGGCAAATGCTTCCCGAAGTGTTTGACATCGAAAAATTTAAAAAAGCAGACACTATCGATTTTTGGTACGCTGTCGAAAAAAAGAGAAACGCGGGAGGTGAATTAATGTTTAAAAATTTGATGCAAATAGTGCAATACATAATGGTGTTTCCTCATTCATCAGCTGCTGCTGAGCGAGCATTTTCTCAGTTAAATCTAATAAAAACGAAAATACGCAACCAACTAAAAATATCGACAATTGCAGCATTACTACACATTAAAGATGGAGTAAGAAACAGAATTTTATCTTACACAACTGTTAGCGCCAAAGAAATTTCGGCCTATTTAGAAGAGGAACTAGAAAACGATGAGGCAGCAGAAAATGATGTTAACGATCTTTTTCAACTACTCTCATAAAATCTTATTTTTTGTTTTCAACTAGATTTTGGAAAACAAATCCAAGAAATCGCGTTTGTTAAAAAGTGAATATTTTATTATTACAAATGTGTTTTTAAAAAAATACATAATTGTTGGTTAATCATCAGATTTCAAGTTATGAATGTTTCTAAGTTCGTATTTGTTTATATTAAATAAGCCTAAAGAATAAATAAATGATTGATCTAAAAGGATGTATAATGTATATTATAAGTTTCATACTTTTGTGATAGTATATTTAATAAAGATTCTATAAAGATGAATATAATTTTTTCACTTTAAGATATTTATGTATAATTTGTTTATTCATACAATATTTTTTGATCTAATTATAATATACAGCATTAATTTCAAAAACTATGCTCTAAATTGAAAATGATTACCAATTTCTTGTTAAACCTTTGACAATTAAATAGATAACTGTGAATATAAAATATAATAGTTTTGTAAATATTTTACTTAATGAGAATTTCGTAAAGATTTAATATTATAATGTTCAATAGTTTTAAAAAACGTTACATTTAATGACATTTAGGTTATATAATGTTTAATTCATAATGTTAACTAATTTTTACACTAAAATAAATATTAAATTTATAAGATTTCATTGGCAATTCAAATAAAACTGTTAAATTACAGATTCTTATAAAAATTTAAATAAATATTTCATTATTTTTATTTAAAAACATCCAGATTATTTGAAATTCGCGCCAGAATACACTTTTAGTACTATTAGCTGCCGGAACAGTACAATTCAGTACAATTCAGCCATAGACTTCAGTACAATAGAGAATTTCAAAGTGGCAACGGTGTCGGCAACAGTTTTCTCTTAAAGTGGGAGCTCCTTATACTACTTCGTGGATACACCTACAAATTTTGACACAAGAAGTTCCAATACCCACATTTTTAAAATACATTTTGTTTTTTATCTGCCATTTTATACACTACAAAAACCTATACGAGTAAGCGAAAGAAAAGACAAAACCGGCGAAACGTTATTATGTTTAACGCATGGCATGGACATCACAGCGAAAAAGATGAAAATGCGCAGTCATATTTACGAGAATAGCGCGTGCGCGTTAATCCTGAGACCGATAAAATACTCAGGTCCAAATTTGTTAGTTCAAAAAAACAAAACCTTGAATCATATTTGTGAGTAGAGCCAACCAAGTTCCTTGATTAAATAATGCTTTCCTTTTTGTTAGGTCAACCTAATTTTTGTCGGATTAACCAAAACTGCTTCATTAAATTATTTTATTGATATTACAGTCATTATTTTTCTCATTACATACAATTAATAGAAAAGAGAATACATTCTCTTTAATCAAAGTTTATTTTCATTCTCTAATCGAATAGGGTCAGCCGGGGTAAATCCGAACGCTTTTAGTAAGTTTCAACAATAACATAAGTTTTTTCTTTTAAAAGACAATACTTCCGGTATTCTGGTGC
>WNHD01004920.1:19951-31018 GCA_011057455.1 Ganaspis sp. Gsp50 | reverse complement strand
AGAATATTTAAGAATACTTCAAATTAATACTGAATATTTTTATATATTCTGGAATATTATTTGAAAATTTCTTTCGAATACTGAGAATATTGAATATGGAGATATCTACGGAATATTCGAGAATATCTGTCAAGTGTACGAAGAATACCTTAGTTGACGTCCCCTCGGTACCTATTTTTATATTTATTTCATACTTTACATATTTTTATTATTGCTTCATAAACCTCATTGAAAATGCAGTCATTTGATTGCATTTTGTATACTTTTTTTTGCATTTTGTATAGTGCTTTTTGCATTTTGAGTAGTGCGTTTTGGATTTCGTGTTCTTTACAAGTGTTTGGGTTTGCTGATTTTCAGATGGAAAATCGGTTGCGAATCTTTGAGAATTTTTGCGAATCTTTGGAAAAGAAGTGAAACTGCTGGGAAAGACTATCGTCTTGAAGAAATGAGTTGGGGAATGTCTGAAAAGCCAGTAGCAGAAGGCAGATAGAAGATAGCAGGGACAGTGAAGGGTCGTGGTTGTCGACGACTGTGTAGGGATGAGGGGACTGCCGAGGAAGTAGGAGAATTGTTGGAGGTTGAAGGGGTTGCGCCGAACCCGGGACCATTGTGGTTGAAGATATAGAGATGACTATCGGGGCGCATCACGTGATAATTGCCAGGAACTACGAGGGAAATTAAAGCTGCCCCGATCTTCCGGCACTCCATTGTACCTTTCGCGATTCTGTTCCCGTAACGTTCCTATTTATCAGACAGAACCAATGGATGGCCTCAGTCGACAATCTCTGTGTCACTGTGTCACTGGAATCGAAACAGCTCTTGAATCCGCTTGTTGTGATCACAACAGTCTAAAACGAGTCAGTCCTTCACTCCTCTCCCCATCACCATTAACGACATGTTCGTTTAAACTTTGGCCCAACTGTTCGCGAATCGTTTCTGTTTCTTTCTTTTTGAATTCTGTTTCTTTCTTTTCGAATTCTGTTTCTTTCTTTTCGAATTCTGTTTCCTTTTTTGGGTCTGTGAAAAAAGAGTATCATTGACTGAGAAATAAGTATTGTTAGCCAATCAGTTTAACAATGTACCTATGAACATTGTTAGGACGATTGTTATAACAATTGTCTGATCCTAAACAGTAAGTTACTGTAAGTTTTTATTTACTTCCAGCATAAGAGATTACGTCCATCAATGGTAATCAATTGAACGTCGATAACTAATATAGTCTAATGGTTGTCTAATAGATAACTAAAGAACTAAACGTCTTTGGGTCTTTAGTTTCTCTGACAGATTTTAATAATCATGTGATTCCAGTAGAGAATGAATCCAATAGAGATTTAAATTTTCCCTCAGCGTAGTGAATGTTCAAAATGTTTTCACAATTTTCAATTTTTCAGATTCCAATAGATGATTTCAATAGATGATTCCAATAGATGATTCTAAAAGAAAATTATATATTCCAATAGATGATTCTAATAGCAAATGATATATTGCAGTAGATGCTTCTAATAGAGAATGATATATTCCAATAGATGATTCTAGCGTTGACTAATAAAGTCGGAACAGACTGAAAGTTGTCAATACTGTTTGCGTGACAAGCGTGCAAGTTGGGATTAATAAAATTGCACGGCTCATAAGTTGAGCTTATCAAGAGAGGGAAAAGGAAGGAAGGAAGGACAGAGAGGATGACTCGACGAAATCATTCCCGTGGAAAGTCCGGGTCATGAATTCATTTCATCGTCATAGTGCGCGGGGGTCGCGTACCGGGACGAAGAGAGAAGGGTTAAGGACGCGTATCATACCGCTTGATTAATGTACTTCACCCGTATCCAGAGAGGCACCCTGGCAGAGTATAAGGGTAGCTTGGACACGCGTATCATTTGTTACGAACCCAACACTAGCGAGACTCGACTATCACCATCACAATCGCCACCTTCGCGTCGTGGTGGTCCTAATGACCATGAATTTGTAATGATGCGAAGCGTTTTGAATTTGAAGCAGCATCGCCGTCGCTACTCTTTGGACCCACGTTCACCACTTGATCATTCTGGGAAATATGCGTATATGTAATGTCTACTAACACTTGGATCATCACCCGTATGTAAATCGATTATGCACGCTAGAAAAATGTTTCCGCTCCCACAAGCACGTGTTCGCTCTGTACGCAGAATATTTACAGCGCAACATGCATTATAAACTCGTCCTTCAAATTTAGATTATTAGGGTGGAATTGAACGCATCTTTGTTAGTGGGTCTTTGCAAGAATCGCGATTTTACTTGTGTGTGTTATTACAATTGTATCTGTTGTTTTGTACATTGTAATTACAAGTTTATGTAATTATATGCATTATATGCATAAGTTTTGCAAATATAGGAATGTACAAAGAAATGTATGAATTCAGACCTTTGTTGATGTAACAATTTTCTGAATTTTAAGGAACCGAGGTTGATTATTTCATATTGATGAAGATTTTAAGAGTTTAATTAACTTAATTTAAAGAGTTTAAAGATTAATTAAGAGGCATTCTGTATTCTAGGTGGACAATGTGGAGATATATAATACTTTCACTCGCGTAACAAAAGAGTAGGTAACAATAATATTAATTTTCACCACGACCGGATTAATAACTTGTACTTCCGGAGACGGCGTTTAACGCATTTCTGAACACGGTATATGTTAGTCGATAATATCTTGCAGTAGGCGTCTCGTTCATGCATCTCTGTTTTCAATTTTCTCCTCATAAACCTTCCGGAATATGTTAGCGCTGAAACCATGACGATACGTAACACTTAGTTGATACAGAGATTTGCTGCTACGTATATTGAAGAACGTGCCTTTAGTATTCATAGAACTTGTGTAATTACACAAATTATACTTATATACAACATGGAACTTGTACACTTAGACAAATTACTTACATGTAACATTGGATGCAACATATAGAACTTTTGCATAATTGTACAAATTACTTAGATGCAATATATAGAACTTGCATAATTATATACAAATTACTTAGATGCAACATATAGAACTTGCATAATTATATACAAATTACTTAGATGCAAAATAGAACTTGCATAATTGTACAAATTAATAGATGCAACATAGAACTTGCATAATTATTTATATCACAAATATGTACTTAAATATAGTACAATACATAATAATACACAATTATTATAATTATATGTATAATTACAGTAATTATATAATTATGTACAAAAATTAACAACATGTATAGTAATGTTTACAATATTACATGGAAAATCGTACAACTAGTTCATTCTATGTTCCATGAGAGGATGTAGATATGCACAGATACAGACACAAATACACACCTTTGTATCTGTAGGTGCGCATATATGTCTGTGATGCAATGTAGAATGAAATAGGAGTAATGCTGACGTATATAGATTCTATTGCAGAGTACGAGAGCTCTATAGAATATGAAGGTACTGAGAGCATAACAAAGCTTAGGTTTGTATCTAGTAGGCAGGCTGGTAGCGGATAATTCAGGCAATCAACGTAATGTTGCGGTAATGAGGACCCTCCAACCTTGGCTTTTAGAGCCTATCACCAAACTGTCTATCCATCAACTACAATTATGCACTAGCTTTAAAGTATCCCTAACTTTAATTAAACACTTCATGAAAATTTTTTGTGTTCATGAATTTGCAGGCTATACTGTTTTAGTCCCTTTTTTATCAATTTTATTACATTATACGAATAGGTATAATAAAAGCCAAGTGATCCGTGGGGATCAAATTGATCCAGAAAAGCGAATCAATTTGATCCACAGTTCACTGTGAGGTTTTTAGTAGGTAAAAACTACCTACCTACTTAAAACCTTAGCTTTACATACGTTCGATGTATATTGTATGTATGTGTAATTGTATATTGTATATAATAGATATAGTATATAGTGTATAGTATATAGTATATAGTATATAGTATATAATATATAGTATATAGTATATAGTATATAGTATATAGTATATAGTATATAGTATATAGTATATAGTATATGGTATATATATATACCAAGACTCAAACCAAGAGTTCTATAGGCATTTAATAAATGTCTGCTTGGTCGGTATCAGTCGAAATTTCTAAATTATCTACATATATAGTATATAGTATATAGTACATAGCATATAGTGCATAATGTACAGACATCACTATACCGAATTGTACAATAATAGTATCAATTTCGCAAAGTTATAAGATTACGAAAACAGATACTTTTGGAGATGATAATGTTATTGGAATGGAGACAAATTTAATGTCATTCACGTGAATGTCTTGATGTATTTGCACATTACGTTTGTAGTGGTAACGCATGCGGCGAACCATTCGCTCCACACGTCTGTGAACTATCAAGGGGTGGGTTTCAAATCAATGGCCGGAGAGTCAGCAACGTTGATGGCACTGAGCACTCTCGAAACATGCACTTCCGCAACTATCGTTGCTCAAAATTGATTCTGTAGCGAAACCATGAGAAGGTTAAAGAGCCTATTTGATATAAGATACTCTGTGAAATAGGATATTACGACAGACATAAAAATACAACCTATACAATTTTAATCTAAACAATTTAATACCATTTTTACTTTACACAATTTTATACCATTTTTACTTTACGCAATTTAATACAATTTTTTCTTTACACAATTTAATACAATTTTCCCTTGACAAAATATATTATAATTTTTACTTTACACAATAATTTTATACAATTTATTACAATTCTTACTTTACACAATTTAATACAATTTTAGCTACACTACCTATATTTTAATTTTACATTATTTTAAATATACAATTTTTTAACAACACAATTTTAACTGCAAATTTTTAATGTCATTTTAACCATCCAATTATGACTATAGACAGTTGCATTTCAAAACGAAAAGTATACATTTTTTAATTAATCACTGGATGTAAGGAAATCTTTTTATAGATTTTTAAGATAAGAGTGTAGAAAAAAACTACATGCTTTATTCCAACCACACTTGTAACACAAGGTGCATAGAACGCTGTCCATTCAGGCAAAATCTCGGTCCACCAATCTCAGGAAAATCCACACGGTAAAACCACGAATCCCTTTCTTCCTAATATCTTCCTATAAAACAAGAATATCAAGCATTTCAGTCTTTTCAGCAAAATTTTTGGCTGTAAATTAAATAAATTAAACGGCTTTCTGAAATACGTTTTAATTTCGCTGTATACTTAAAAGAAACTTTCGAAAAAGAAGATTCATAAATAAAAAAAGATTCATAAAAGAAAGTTCATAAAAGAAGATTCTTCCATTTCAATTAATTTTTGCATTTTCAATCATAGACAGTAAAAGAATTATTTGTACACTTTTTGTTAAACGAATCAATAAAGAAAAAATAATGTAAATATATTCTCGTTTGCACTTGTTCCTCCATTTTTGCTTTGCTTAGTGAATTTACACCGACGTGGCAAGTGAAGCGTAAACGTACTTTACGCTTCACTTTACGTTTCACTTACTACGTCAGTGTAAATCCACCCATTGTTTCTAAAGTCCCACCCAACTTTTACAAAAATTCAGTATATTTCTCTTCCCTGAATGAAGTATATTCTTCTTCTGTATTTACAAAGCATTTCCCTCTCTTCCAAATTTAAAAAAGAATCTCCACCAACTTCTCTTCTCTTTTGCTCTTCATAAACGAACAAAATCGAAAAAAAGGAATTACAGGAGTTTTCTTGACGAAGGGTTCTTTTATCTAGTTGAGGTTCCACCTTCCCTGATTGGGGGAAGTTCCCTTATTTTTCGTCGCTAATTTCCTGGGCCACGATTGAGAAAAACAACTGCCGAGCGCTGATAGCGAAAAGCAGGGTCAAAGAAGGACGCAGAAAAGTTTGACTGACGGAAACAAGAGAGAGGGAGATTGGTCCTTCCTGGCGACTTAAAACCCCGCGAGATTCACCCTCCACGAGGCGAGGAGGTCTTCTGGACTAAGGATGAGGCGAAGCGACGAGAGACGAGGACGCTTTTCAAAAGACTCAAAATTACTTTCTGGATAAGCTGGATTAGGCTCGCTCTCGTGCTGCACCCCAGATTAGACCGGTGTCGGTGACACTCTGCGAACGACTATTCGTCTGCACTTGTTTTTCTTTTTCCCTCTTTTTTCTCTTTTCCCTCTTCTTTCTCTTTTTATTTTCTTTTTTCGTCGAAAAAAAATCTCCTCTTCCGTTTCCCGTGAATCTCATTACGAACCATGTGAAATGGCCTTTCCGAAATCCTCCACCCTTACATTTACTGTGCAGAACTTTTCAATCTCGCATTCTCTTTAAATTAATAAATTTTAAACCAACGAAATTAACGTCGTTCGATGCACTTTTTTCTGTACCGAGAGGAAGGTATTTTTAATTAAACGTGCTGTTTTTTTAGGTTCTTAGGTTTTTTAGGTTCGTTTTTTTTATTAGGTTCGTTTTTTTATTAGGTTCGAAACATTTTTTTACATTCTCATCAATAATGAGAGTGTATTTCAGGTTGAAAAGAATATTTATTAAAGTAAATTAGATTTGATTGGCAAATTCTGTTTCAAGAGTTTGCAGTTGTAAAAAGCAATTTTGACAAATTCAAATGAAGAAAAAATTTAGTACTAAAATGAAGAAATTTAGTACTGCCGTATATTTTTAAGAAGTATCTACTTCTTGCAGATAGTGATTTTTTAAAAATGTGTGGCAGAATAGTCTTCAGTTTCTCTTAATGTACTTTATTAACTACAGTCAACTCTACGAATAGTGCCGCAGATTTGCACAAATTTTTACAAAGGAAGCAAAGGACGCTCGAGTGAGAGCAAAAGAAAAGCGGCACTATTCGTAGAGTTTTAGTGGAACTATTCGTAGAGTTTTAGTGGCACTATTCGTAGAGTTTTAGTGGCACTATTCGTAGAGTTTTAGTGGCACTATTCATAGAGTTTTAGTGGTACTATTTATAGAGTTTTAGTGACACTATTAATAGAGTTTTAGTGGCACTATTCATGGAGTTTTAGTGGCATTATTTATAGAGTTTTAGTGACATCACTAAAACTATGAATTATTGCATAAGGATGAATTATTGCATACTGCACTATGAATGGTGCACTATTCATAGAGTTTTAGTGGCACTATTCATAGAGTTGACTGTACTTAAATAGTTACTTAATGAAAGCTTTTGCTGCAAGATTTCCTTATCTAGTTCGAGTTCTCCTTTTGGAAAGGAAGTCTGTTTTTGAAGGTTCGAATAGAACACTTAAAAAAAGGAAATGCTGCATTCTGACCAGGAACTCGTAGACGTAGAGATAGAGTAGTCGCATTGGTAGGCACAGCACAGAGTGAACTTTAAGAGGGTTGCTTTTGTCGAGGCGTTCGCTACCCTTTAAACCGCCTGTTCTCCAACTTTGTCTCGCTCTAACTTTCTCTATAGGTTTTGCTTTCTTCGTTTTAGTCTCTCCATTTCTCCCTTCCTCCTCCTCAGTCCCTAACCACCTTTGAAGGCCCTCGCTCGCGAAAACCCGAGGGCGAAACCAAGGAGACCAGATTAGAAGGGAGCGAATCCCAAACCACCCACGACGCCCCATAGACTTTTTGGAGCTCGAGTTAGAGGTTTCCAATCTCCCTTCAAGGCATCTTGGAAACAATCATGGAGGTTGAGGTAGAAAATGGTCACTGAGAATCAGTGTCTTTTTTTAAAAAAAAAAAAAAAATGTTCGTAAAAAAGCGTTCAATTTTATTCGGTTGACTCACGTTTTTGGTTAAATTAACAAAGGTTAATTAATTAATTAACAAATTCTTGGTTAAACTGAAAACCATTTCTACAAACACTTCAAGTGTTTGTAGAAATGGTTTTCATTTTTTCAGTTTTTCATTTTCTTATTTCTGCTAATTGTTGAGCTGAATCAATTGAAGAAAGTACGAAAAATGTTGAAAAGTGCCAGCTTTGGAAAAAAGATGATATCGAAGTAGTAAATAAACGAGCGTTAAGTTTGAAATGCGAACAGGAAACGTTGAATGACTACGCGAGAGCGGATCTCGGTGTTAGCGAATGATAAAGGGGATAAAAGTCGGATAGAATTGTTCCCCGTTTTTTGACAATATTTTGCGTAATTGAGCAGCGGCTATAAATTTTCCTTGAATTATGCTCGCTTGGGGAAAATAACTGAAAACTGTCGGACAGCTCCCATCCATTATTTACATCGTTTAGCAAATTTTATTGCTCCGCTCCCTGGTGCAGTTCGTAAAGCACACATGTACCATGTTTTCTCGATTCCGTTATCTGAATAGGAATCTATCAAATATTTGACGAAACCTAGCACTTTTGAAACTTCATTATCATCCATTTTTTCAATCAAAAGAATTCAAAGTTGGACACGAAAGTTGAATTTTTAAGACCATTTTAAGATAAGATATAAGACCATTTTTTTTATTTTTTACATTCTCAATATTTTTAAATATTTTTACAATCATGGGAAAGTATTGAATTTGTGCGATTTTTTTGTATGTATAATTGTATAATAACAACTTGGCGTTTTTGGCAGAAAAATTTCTTTTCTTTAAAAGTGTATCACTTAGATCTTTTTGCCAAAGAGCCAATGTACCTCTAAATGATGTTTGATAAACACTTTTCTAGAAAAAGTTTCTGAAAGAGAATTAATAAAATAGCTTTCCAGATGACAACCACGTGCAATAACTGCCTTTTACAGTAACCACCTCGTGCAATAACCACCTTGTGCAAGAACCGCCTCGTACAGTAGCCACCTTATGCAATAACCGCCTCGTACAATAGCCACCTTATGCAATAATCACCTCGTACGATAATCGTCTCGTTCAAATAAACCCTCAAATTTAGAATTTTCAGAAAAGCTAAAAAAGTAAACTTGAAAACATAAAGCAATTTTTACAAAAAATTGAAAACATCCACATAAAGCACTTTTTGTAAGAAATTGAAAACATCTGCATAATGCAATTTCCGTGAAAAGTGGTTCGAACACACGATGCAATTTGTGTTTAAAAAAATTGGTTCGACAACATGCAATTTGTGTAAAAAAGACTTGTTGTAAAAACACAGGGACAAAGGAATTTAAATAAAAAGCGTAGAGTTTAGAATATTAAAATAAAGCAGCGTATTTCTGGAGGAGGTAGAAAACATTTTGGTGGATGTAGCGAGTGTTGAAAAACCCTTGGTGATAAGCGCAATGAACTCAGAACAATGCGGTGTACATTTTTTTTTCTCTCTGACGTTTCCTGTTCCAAAGCGGGAAGGGCAAAACTCCATCGCTGACGAATGTTTCTTTGCTATAGCGTTTCGTCTCTGTGGTTTCCGGAGTTTGCACAAGTCCGTGCCATTTGGAGAAACTTTGCTCTTGGGCAGGTGGCCGCCATTCTATTGTTTCACTATGGCCACCGAGCATTGCGTTATCGGACAGCGTTATCAAACAGGTAACCACGCTGTATCGATAGCCTTTCAGAAGAGAGGGAATGCAAAAGAAAGAGAGGGAGTTTCTCATGAGAGGAAGAGAAAAAGAGAGAGTAAGTGATCGTGAGCAGAGGAAGAGGGACGTGGGTGAGAGCAGTGGCCCTCCGATTGGTCCATTGCGAGACCCCAACCTCTGGCACGCACGTAACACGGCCAGATCGATACGCACTGCCCAAGCCTCGTTTCTACACATACACTTCACTTATGTTTGCGTAAATATGTGTATGGTGGAAATATCCTCTCTTCGTCTAATGTATGTTGTAGAGTGCTAGAAATAGTATTGTTTTGTACGTAGTGACAAGACTTTTCAAGTTGGTAGCATTTAGCATCAAGAGTTCGAATTTAAGACAGAAAATTGACTCAATTCGAGCCATAAAATTGGCTGATGTTCAGACATTTTGGTTTTAAGACGTGGACGAATTTTGTTTTTTCGTGACGAGACTTTGTTTTTTCTAAAAGGGTACCATGGAAGATACTTTTAAAAAGGTACTTTTCGACATAAGGTCAAAACGTGTAAATCACTTTTAGAATGACAATGAAGAAGAAACTATCAAATAACGAACAGTTGTGAATAATGATAATAAATAAGGAAACCGCTGTAACAGTTATAAAAGAGAATAACGAAAAATTGCAACTACTGAGTAGCAAAGTTTTGAACATCATAGAATTAATGTTTATGTTAAAATAACATTAAATTATAGTTAAAAAGGTTATTACACCTTTTGTGCTAAACTTTTTTTTTATTATCATTTTTTCAACGAACTTATTATATATCAATGACCCAGGCGAAAAAAATCATCGGAAACGATTCTGACGATAACTTCATTCTTGAAAAAACATATGCAAAACAACCTTTGTGAAGTTTTCGTCGGAGTCGTTTCCAAGGAATTGTTTCACCTGGAGAATTAGCGAAATAATAACTTATTATATTTTAATAAGTGATTGACGGACTGATCGATACTTCTACTTTACTAATTATTCTATTTTAGTTAAGTTCATTCGTTTCAATTAATACTTATTCATTTGTAGATTTTAGTTAATATTGTTGTATCATATTTCATATATTGTTGCTTCTTATTTCATATCTCTTTTTCATATCTCATCTCCTTTTTTCATATTTCATCTCTTTTTTCATACTTCATCTCTTTCTTTCATACATATTTCATCTCCTTTTTTCATATTTCATCTCCTTTTTTCATATTTCATCTCCTTTTTTCATATTTCATCTCCTTTTTTCATATTTCATCTCCCCTTTTTTCATTTTTTCTCATTTTTTTCATATTCATATTCATATTGTTTTTTTTTTATATTTTATACTCTTTCTTAGTATTTTTCATATTATCTTCGTGGCTACTATAAATAAGGTAACGGAACCAATAGTCGATCAACATCTTGAAAAATTAAAATTAAGTTTTAAATAAAACTCAATAACACAGAAAAAAATAAGTGTTCGATTTGATGCAAATAGTTTTAGAAAAGTACTTACATTCGTGTTAAAACCAGAAATGAACTGAAAATGAATATAAAGTGAACAAATGAACCAGAAGTTGATTATTAGAACCCGAAAATCGCTGTTAAAACTATG
>WNHD01004920.1:0-12172 GCA_011057455.1 Ganaspis sp. Gsp50 | reverse complement strand
TTTCTCATTTTTTACCGTTTTCCCTAAATCGTTACTTTTATATTAAAAAGTACAATGCGTTTATTGAAATTTCTAAAATATTTTCTTTCAGTGTAAAAATTACTTAATCACTTAAGTGTTATGATATTCTAATGATTATAATATATTCCGATTGCTACAGAATAGCTAGGCACAACCTCAAAATCTGTCAAGACGCAAACATCAATTTTCGAGACATTCATGAATGGATTCTCAAATCTTTTGTGGAAAAAAGCATCGTGTGCAACTCGTGGACATTTTATGTGAAATTTCTGAAGGGAGGATGCAGAGATGGGTATGGTATGGAGAGGAATGGATTTTTTATCATGAGGATTGAAAGGAAAGGAAAGGATTTGAGGATGGAAAATTGTTGATGGGTTGGAACATTGATTTCTCAGTGGTCTGTACCGTAAACGAGTTCTGCGGGTGTACGCGCTTTCCTATCAAACTGGGAAAATGGGCAAGGGTTGCCTGGATGCTTTTCAACATTTACCAGGTCGCAGCTAACAACGTATCAGGGTCGCGTCTGTTGGAGCGGATGGACAGACAGACAGACAGAGCGTGGAGAATCGAATGACAATCGAATCAGACCGTAACGCCGTGAAGTAGTAACTTGGTGTATTGTTCACACGACATATAACATCATATACATAATTGGGATCTTAAAAATATTTTACAGGAATCGAGAGAAAAGTTTCTTAACCATCTTCGAAGGCTGATTCGCAATAGTTCGAAAATTAAAAACACTAAATTGTACATTTGGTTCTTAATTATACTCCACGAAATTGAGTTTCATACTGAAAAACTTAACATTCTCAACATGTCAAATTTTATCAAGCTTTTGCATTCCAGAAGAGCTCGAAAATCGGAAACGATAAGAATTCTTAACCTTGTAGTTAAGAAAACATTAACAAAACTATCGTCTAGAGAATCCAAAGACTGACACTATTTTCTTCTAGCCTTAATTTTATGAATATGGATTAGGACTTGGACGGAATAATTATTTTTTGTTTAAAGTAGTTTTTTATTAATGTCTGTTACCTATAGAGTATAAATTAAAAGCTCCATATATGGAGCTTTTGATTATAGCCATCTTTTTGTTTCCGACTCAATTTCAGAAACATAAAATTTTACTCTACATTTGTTTGTTTCTCTGACCAAAAAAGTAATTTAATTTTTCCCATAATTCACAAGGTGAATTATTTTTTCAATTCACAATGTTAATTATTTTTTTAATTCACAAGGTTAATTTTCAAACAATAATAAAAAGTTACCGAGTGATAAATTCATAATTATAGTTAATTTTTTCAATTCACAAAGTGAATTATTTTTTCGATTCTCAAGGTGGTTCCGCATATACATCCAACTCCTTACGAAGTACATTTTCAAAATAATTGAGACGATCATTTAATATAATGCTATTTTTGAATTGAAAAAACTAATTGTGAAAGGTATTCTTCTTGTAAAAATACTGGCCTTTTAAGAGAAAATTGGTGCACCAAATTAAGTTTCCTTCTATTTATTAATTTTTCTGCCAACATCCGGTTTCGAGTGGTGCGGAAAGAAACGCTTGAAGTGGGAGCCAAAGCAATTTTAAATTTTCGCGGTCTATTCACGAAACTGTGAAAGGAGCAATTGAAGAGTCGGTGTACTCGCGTTTCCTTTAATTTCGATAGAAATGGAAAGAGAGGGGAAAAAAAGAGAAGATATCACGATGGACAGGCGAGGGCGGAACCCAGTTTCTTGAATCCATCCTGACGTAATTTCAGAAAGCGCTATGCCCGAGTGCATAATTAGCATGAGAATAATAGTGGACGCTTTCTTAATCAAACTTTTAAATAGGTTTTTCAGAAAGATCCAACCTCCGCTTTTTTAATGCGAAATGCTAATCAACTAATATTAGTGCCTTATCCAGCCTCACGTCACTCTAAATTCGTCTCGTTTCGGGTCAGCTTTTCTGCAAGTGAAAACTCCAAATTAGAATTAGTTTCCAGGAAAGTAGTTAATCATTGAAAAGTTTTTAATTATTCGACTCGAAAAAAATTGCCCGAAAGTAGATTTATGGTTTATGATTTATGATTCATGATTTATGATTTATGATGTATGATTTATGATTTATGATTATTGATAAAGAATGATTTTTGGTATAGAATTTTTATTTCCTGTTTATTGGAATTGTAACTTATTTCTGACGTTTCACGGTTCATTTGCATTTTTTGGTGAGACGACGTTTTTTCCAACTTTCAACTATTCTGCAAATGACTAATTATTCCGGGAATAGACGAATATGTAAATATTCTTGTACAATATCACTTTCCAATAATGAAGGCAAGCAATTTCAAAACATCTTTTCTCTGATTGTAAATCTGATGACCCGATTTTTATAAAATTTGGTACACTGTATTATGATCTGCAAACAGAAGAAGAAGAAGAAGAAGAAGAAGAAGAAGAAGAAGAAGTAAATTAATATCAACGCAGCATAGTCCGAAACTTTTTTTCATTAAATGTTTTGAAACTATTGAAAATTCAAAGAAGCCAAAAATGAGAGATAAAATGTCGTATAATATTTTTTACCATCAATTAAGTTGAAAAGGTTTTTCTGACCGTTTAAAAAATGCAAAAAAATGTTGAACAAAAATGAAAAATGGTGATTAATTTTTGAATTGAAGAAATAAGCGATCAAGCAGGCTGTTTTGTGTGGCGATTGCCACCTACCTGACGATATTAATCTGCTTAACGAGGAAACAATAAAATGTAGAATTGAACTTGACATAACCCCTTCCTTTCATTTTCTTTTTACGAGAATTTATCCCCTGTTAATCCTTACCAGTTTACAACCCCAACGCGAAAGAGTGAGCCGTGTTTGAGAAATCTCGCGGCTGTTAAGCAACAAAACGAATAATTAACCAAACAAAGAATGCTGTTCGGTGAAAAAAAAATAACACAAAAGGTCCCAACAACAAAGTCAAGTGGGGCACAATGAGGCGCGGTGTGAGTATATTGAATGCCTCGACCGTGCAAGCAGTCACAGTGCCTTCATGGTTCCAGACTTCCTTTCTTTCTTTTTTTTCTTTTTCTACATCAGAGTTTCGTGCTTCTCTATCTTTATCGTGATTCACACAATGTGTGTGTGATCAGACCTCATCAATTCAATAATATGTGACTCAACCAGAAACAGTTAATTTGGATAAAGTTACAGTTGAAAAGTTGCAAGAAAAACGCTCACAGGCAAACGGATTAAGTCTCGACTCTTTTGTTCTCCTGTTTTGCATTATTTACGACAGTGTTCGTCTGAAGTTATGGTAATAAAACTATGTGTATCAGTATTCATAGAAATTTTAAGATTGTCCAACATTTTTTGGACAACTTTGGGAGTGTAATTTTTTCGAGTATTTCGAGTGTTTCAAAATATATATTATACAGAGAAAATGGTTAACAATCAATTCGTTTATTCGATATCGTTTAGATATAGTTTATTCGTAAGTTTGATAAAGATTTCTTGGAGTCACCAAACAATCATTAAAATAACGGAGAATAGGAATCGTCGAACTCAGAAATTAGCAAAAAGAGATATAAAATCTTTGACTGGTTTTTTAAAAAAAAATCAGATAAACTTTTCATAAAAATAAAAATAAATAAAATGAAATAAAATAAAAATTGTTAATAATTAAACTTCATTCTTTTTTTTAAATTTCAAAATAAAAATTATGCACTTTTTCTTATTCTGAATAAAATGGGAATGAATGAAAGAAGAATGAATAAAGCCTAGAATGAAATTTCTTGGGTAATTTCTAAAGACGATATATTGAAAAAATAGTACAGATGTTTTCTTAAAAATTAAATAACTTCTTGAATAATGAAGATTTTCTCCCTTTCTTGGTGTCATTTGAAAATTTATTTTCCATAAAATTAAAACAACTTTGTAGCATTATTGCTCAATATTTTTTCTAGCGTCTCTGAAGACAAGGAACTCCAAATTAGAATTAGTTTCCAGGAAAGTAGTTAATTATTGAAAAGTTTGAAGAAAGCAAAAAGTTATAATTACTAAGAAATGAGAAGAAAAATTAAAAGAATAATTAGAAGAATCAATAAGAAAAGTGTTTCTTGAAAATATATTAAATTACTGATTGTATTGTATTTTTGTATTTGTTGTATTATATTGTTGTATTTGATGTTTGTATTAAACTTGAAACCTTATTAAATTACTAAATATAAAAATTAAACAAGAATTCCATTGAATTCGCTTTTCCTTTCTCTTCTTTTTAAAGTTTTTAAATCAGTCAAATAACTTTCAATTCTTCCAACTTTTTACATTTTCAACTTTAGTATGAGAAAATATGTTTTTTTATTCCCGCTTTATCGACTCCCAAAAAATTGGAAATCATGCCATAATAGTGTCAAATTATCTTGACTTTGTGGAAAATTAACTTTCATGAGACCAAGAATGCGCAAAAATCTTCATTATTTGAAGAGTTATCGAGGTTTTTAAAAAATGTAGCAATTTTCACTGTTTTATCAATAACTACTTGAACAATGATAAAAAAGCATTATCCTAGTCTCATTTTATTCGGAATTAAAATAACTTTAAACCAATCATAGAGCAAAACTTTTCACTAATTCAAAACAAACCAATGAGTTAATTTAATTGGCTTTAGGAGTCCCAATTCTCGCGTTCTTCCATCTCATGAATCCAAAACTATTTTCTCAATTGATAAAATTTGACCAAAAATATCCACAATTTTAACAAGTTTTATAATTTAATAAACTTTCTTCTAAATTTCTTTAACCATAATATGATTTAGTAATTAAATAACCTTTGTGATTAAATATTTGAATAACCTTTATATAATTGAATAACCTTTATATAATTAAATAACCTTTATCTAATGAATAACCTTTATAAATGAATAACCTTTATAATAGAAGAACCTTTATATATTTGTATAACTTTTATAGAATTGAATAACCTTTATATATTTGAATAAACTTTATATAATTGAATAACCTTCATATAATTGAATAAACTTCATACAATTAAATAACCTTCATACAATTAAATAACCTTCATAATTGAATAACCTTCATATAATTGAATAACTTTCATATAATTGAACAACTTTCATACAATTAAATAACCGTCATAATTGAATAACCTTTCTATAATTGAGTAACTTTTATGTAATTTATATAACTAGCCTTTATATATTCGAATAACTTTTATAGAATTGAATAACCTTTATATAATTGAATAATCTTTAGATATTTGAATAATCTTCATCTGATTGAATAACCTTCATACAATGAACTAACCTTCATAACTGAATAAGCTTTATAGGTATACTTGAATAACCTTCATATAATTGAATAACCTTTATATAATTAAATAACCTTTATGTAATGAATAACCCTTCATATAATTGAATAACCTTCATATAATTGAATAACCTTCATATAATTGAATAACCTTCATATAATTGAATAACCTTCATATAATTGAATAACCTTTATATAATTGTATAACTTTTATACAATCAAGTAACCTTTATGTAATTGAATAACCTTCATATAACTCAATAACCTTCATACAATTAAATAACCTTCATATAATTGAATAACCTTCATATAATTGAATACCTTTCATACAATTAAATAACCTTCATGATTGAATAACCTTTATATAATTGAGTAACTTTTATGTAATTTATATAATTAGCCTTTATATATTTGAATAACTTTTATAGAATTGAATAGCCTTTATATATTTGAATAACTTTTATGGAATGGAATAACCTATTTATATAATTGAATAACCTTTAGATATTTGAATAATCTTCATATGATTGAATAACCTTCATATAATGAACTAACCTTCATAATTGAATAACCTTCATATAATTGAATAACCTTTATATAATTGAATAACCTTCACATAATTAAATAACTTATATGTAATACATAACATTCATAATCGAATAACCTTTATAATTGAATAACCTTTATAATTGAATAATCTTTATAATTGAATAACCTTCATATAATTGAATAACCTTTATATAATTGAATAACCTTCATATAATTAAATAACTTATATGTAATAAATAACATTAATAATCGAATAACCTTTATATATTTGAATAACTTTTATGGAATTGAATAACCTTTATATAATTGAATAACCTTGATATATTTGAATAAACTTTATATAATTGAATAACCTTCATATAATTGAATAACCTTCATATAATTGAATAATCTTCATATAATTGAATAACCTTCCTATAATTGAATAACTTTTATACAATCAAATAACCTTTATGTAATTGAATAACCTTCATATAATTGAATAACCTTCATACAATTAAATAACCTTCAGAATTGAATAACCATCATATAATTGAATAACTTTCATACAATTAAATAACCTTCATAATTGAATAACCTTTATATAATTGAATAACTTTTATGTAATTTATACAATTAGCCTTTATATATTTGAATAACTTTTATAGAATTGAATAACCTTTATATATTTGAATAACCTTCATATAATTGAATAACCTCCATACAATTAAATAACCTTCATAATTGAAGAACCTCCATATTTTAAAAATTAAATAACTTCATAAATATCGAAAACGATTTGTTAAACTGATTATTTGTGACAAAGAAAATTGTTTGGACGTCGAAAGATGGCAAAAGGAGCTAATAGAAAGAAATATCGTGATGGGATGCAGGGCGTGGTGCAGGGATTCCTGGATGAGAAGACGACGGGTTTTCACCCCCGGGCATATAATGCGATAGGGATCGCACCGAACCCTGGCATAGTCGCGTTGCTAATCCGACGCATAGTTTATACGTCATTAAACTTGGCGTCTGGGGTTGCTGGGGGTGTAGCAGGGTGAAGGGGGCACAGTAGGAAGGAGGCGGCACGCGCGGAATCCGCGGACGTCACGCCGTATATTGCCGCCGCTGGGGGTTTTCATGGGGTGCGGGGGTTGGTGGGGTTCTTGTGGTGCGCTACGACCCTTGGCGAAGCTGTCAACTCGAATCATCCCCCGGAGATATGACAGCGGCCTCTGGGGGCGCTCGTCTCTTGGCCAAGCAGAGGGTAGCTTCACTCGCCATCCAACCCCAAAATCGAGATTAAATGCCGATCTTCGCCCCTTTGTCGACCACAGACACATTTTCGTCTTGTCAAATATCGACGACACTGTCCGCCAAAAGAATTCTCAAATTTAACGAATTCCGGCAAAAAAAGAAGAGCTCTCTAGCATGATTTCAGGCAATATCGGAATTATCAATCTTTTTGGATTTTATTGCGACCTTCTATTTCGAGAATAAAAAGTGGTAAATTGTGAAATGATTAAGTCAGTTAAAGAGAGTTGTGAGATTTATGTTTTAGTGATAGTATTTCAGTGGTAAATTACGATTATTATTTTGCGACTATGGCGATTATTTTGCGAGTATAGCGATTATTATTTTTAGACTAGCAAATGTTGTTTTGCGACTAGGGATTATTTTCTTACGATTAGCGAATATTATTTTGCGACTAACAAATATTTTTTGCGACCAGCGATTATATTTGGCGACTTTTGCCAATATTGTTTTGCGATTAGCAATTATTATTTTGCAACTATAGCGAATATTTTTTTGCGACTAGCAATTATTATTTTGCAACTACCGAATATTATGTTGCGACTAGCACTTATAATTTTGTGACTATAGCGATTATTATTCTGCAACTAGCAACTATCGTTTTAGGACTTGCAAATTACTTTTTTGAACTGAAAATTTTTATTTCGGGACTTGCAATTGTGATTACAGCATTAGCAATTATATTGTTTTTGAACTAGCACATATTATTTTATTTATTTATTATAATAAAAATTTTACATCTGCCAATCATTATGTAAGACCCAACATTTTTTTGTTTAAAATTGTTTTACATCTGCCAATCACAATTTGAGACCCAACATTTTTTTATTTAAAATTCTTTTTACATCTGCCAATCACAATTTGAGACCCAACATAGTCTCTTGTTTATAATATTGTTATCGATCTGCCAAAAACAATTCACGTCCAAACTTTTTGGTCCAGAATCGTAACTTATCATCTCTTATCCGAAAACGGAAAACATCCACTGAAAGATTCATCAATTTTCAATTGCTCAGTTCGAAAAATGAAGAATCAATTTTTTAAACACTTTTATGAGTTAGGTTTGTAGCTGCTGGCTATGAAATGAAGAGAAAACATGAAGCTAGGAATGTGTGCTGAGTAAACATACATTTGCATGTACAGTGGAGCAGAGAGAGAGTTGAAAGTGTGAGGGGTTGAGGAATGGTGAGGCGAGAAATAAGTAGAAAAAGCGAGATAGAGTATAGAAAGGAATTCAGTGCATTGAGGAGGAAGAACTCGCGAACGAGCGAGTGAATGAGCCAAGTCCCGACCCGAGCCACCCTCAACCACCCTATCTCGGGCATTATCTTTATTAAACACCTCGAAGGGCTGCTACTGTGCAGCCCGCGTTTCTACTCCTAAACTGTGAACCCGATGCGAGCCCGTGACTAGACTGCTGCAATAGGACTTCACTCTATCCTTCTTTTCGTTATTTTCCTTTCTTCGTTTCTTCAATTCTGCCGTTTCGTTTACTGTAGATTTTTACCTTTGTCTCTTTATCAAACACAGTCCCCTTTCACCCGCAAAAGGTTTCAGTCTCTGCAATCCTCTCAGATGAGTGGAGGTCAGATAATCCAAAAATGAAGAGGAGCTCTTAATTGTCATTTCGTGCCATGTGAGACACTTCAAAATCAACCATTGTCCATTATTTAGTCTTCTACATTAACATTTTTTCATTCTTAACTTTCGGGTATTAATATTTTATTTGTTTATTGTAATATTTTTTTAATATTATTTAGTGTATATATTGTACGATAATTAACGAATATATTAGATAATTAACTATACACACTATACGATAATTAACGAATATATATATAATTAACTATACATACTATACGCTAATTATCGAATATATAAGATAATTAATTATAAGATAATGAATTATAAAATAATTAATTATAAGATAATTAAATATAAAATAATTAATTATAAGATAATTAATTATAAGATATTTAATCACAAAATAATTAACAAATTGAAAAATGCATATTTCTTTTTTTCTGTTAGAAAGTCACTTAGGGGCCCCGAGCTTGCTATGTACGCCACTGCTAATTACTTTTTGTCAAAATTCGAAAGCTTAATTACTTTAGAGTGAACAAGTATTATTTAGAATAAAATTTGCTTTCTCAAAGAGCGAAACTTTTGTTTTCAATAGTTTTCAACAAACAAATTCTTTAAAAGTATTATGTCACATTTCGTATTAAAAAAATTATTATAAAATAAAAAAAATCGAATTCTGTCTTCTTAATTCTCTTGGCAATCTCATCAGCTTTTATTTAAAAAAAGAAAAAATGAAATCGAACAAAAAATGAAGATTATAGACTCTTTGAATAAATTTCAGGTTTGTACGACTTGATACTGCACTGGATTTGGAAGTGTCCTATGCAATAGAAACATGCGCAGTTGTGTCCTATGCAATAGAAACATGCGCCATTGTGTCCTGTGCCATAATGTCCTGTGCCATAAAAACATGCGCAATTGTGTCCTACGCAATAGAAACATGCGCAATTGTGTCCTATGCAATAGAAACACGCGCAATTGTGTCCTATGTAATAGAAACATACGCATTGTGTCCTATGCAATAGAAACATGCGCAATTGTGTCCTATGCCATAAAAACATGCGCATATGTGTCCTATGCAATAGAAACATGCGCAGTTGTGTCCTATGCAATAGAAACATACGCAATTGTGTCCTATGCCATAAAAACATGCGCAATTGTGTCCTATGCAATAGAAACACGCGCAATTGTGTCCTATGTAATAGAAACATACGCAATTGTGTCCTATGCAATAGAAACATGCGCAATTGTGTCCTATGCCATAAAAACATGCGCAATTGTGTCCTATGCAACGACGACTTGCGCACTAGTATTCTATGAACCAGGGAACAACGCAGAAGTGTACTTTACAACGTATTCTTTGCACACAAGTGCCCTTTCTCACACAGACATGCGCATTAAAGATCTATACAACTCAGAGGTGCGCAATACCTTTGAGTATTGCAAATATAAAACCAAATGAAATACAAAAAAAATACAAAATATATACAAAGAATAACCAAAACAAATTAAAAAAATAACAAAAACATACAAAACATATAACATAAAATAAACAAGCGCAAGAATAAAATTCTGCACGATGTTGCAAAACGACTCAACAAACGAGTTTTAAAAATGAAATAAAGAGCTTGAAGGAAAATAGTTTTTGGGTCGCTTGCCAGTAAAAGAGGAATCCAGCAGCAAAATCAGAAAGACTATATCTAGAATTACGTAATACGCCACCTGGGTGTCGTCAGAGTGTCTGATTTTCCGGTTCTCGAGGTCTTCTGAGGACACTGTCGGGGTTGAAAGAGGCAAGGGGATAGTGAACGTGGAAGGCCGTGCAAAGGGCATCATTCTAATTGCCCCGGACTTCCTTTCATCCCCTTTGTGCGACCCCTGGGTGCGCTTCCTCATACCCCCTTCCACCCACGGTCGGCTCTAAGTCATTTCTGCGATTAATTTTTCCTTCCAATTTGCACGCGGCAGTAATTAAGGGGCTGGGATGCAGTACATCATCCAGTTCTCGGCGTATAAGAGGTGTGGTGTAGTTCAAGTCGAGGACCGGCTTCTTCCTAACAATGGCGGATACCTCGAATCACAGACTGAGAAAATTCTGTGCTTCACGCGTCCCGGAAACAGAAAGAGGGAAACGTTTCAATGTATTAAATACTTACCTTTTCTTTTTATCCCTTTTAATTGCAAATTCTATTTCTTTAAACGGAGATGCTCCGGAGATTATTCAAATTGAAAACAATTTTGTCTTTTCTTCGGAGAAATATGGAACGAGGGCAGAACGAGTTAATGTGCGTGTGCAATGAAGGCACAATACGTTTCGACAGTTAATGTCAGTTTTTCCAAAATAATTGCGAGTTTAAATGATGAATGATAAAATAACAATGTGATTCATAAAAATAGTTTATTTGTATATAACATATTAATATTGGGAGTTTAAAAAATGAGCATTAAAATATTAGATAAAAATTAAATTAACAAAGCTTTCTCTTGAGGAAGCAAAAAATATAAAAGTGAATAAATAAAGCAAAACTCAAAATTTTTATCAAAGAATTTAAGTTTTGCATTTTTATAGCAAATCGTAGGTAAATAGAAGAACAAAACAAATGTGTTATCGTCTTTTTGGAGCGAAATTTAAATCAGAGAAAAAATATACATAAGTAAAGAAAGAATCTTACCATTTTAGGTTTTGTATGTGGAAGTTGAAAAAAAGAGATTGTGACTCAAATGACACTCGTAATAAAATCAATAAAAAATTTTTTGATTGAGTTATTTCCTTTGATGTTTATTGATGCTATTATTTGATATTATTTGATGAACTTATTTCCTGTTGGTAGGACCAAGTGTATAGTCTTAAACCGTATTTTGATTTGTAATACGTATTGTCAGTGATTTATCTCTTCCTTTCCACTTTAAATTACTAAAAATTCCTATGCTGTTACTTATAAAAGTGTTTTAATCATTCAGTGACGTAATTTTTGCCTTGTCCCACATTTTTTGCTAAATTTTCTACAGAATTGTCTATAATAAATTTTCCGGTGTCAAGTACTTATATCAGTTTTATGGGACAGCAGAGGAATTTTTACTAAATATTTCTTTCCGTGTATTGATTGATTATTATGAAAGTATTGTTGAACAATCGCACTAACACTAACTTCAGTTTTTCTTTTTATTGTTCTCTTCTTATTTATTTAGTACGATTGGCGAAGGATTTATTTTAAATAAATACACTGTCAATATTTTTAATTAAAATCTATATTCTTCATAATTTTAGTCACCTTTATAAACGATTTATTTTTACATGTTTCGCAGATAATTTTGTTATTTATAATTTTAATTCTTTTCGCAATTTTATAATCAATTTCAAGTCACTACACCTTGTTAACAATTAAATACAATTAAAATGTTATCTCTGAATTGA
>WNHD01004919.1:0-12185 GCA_011057455.1 Ganaspis sp. Gsp50 | reverse complement strand
AGCATTGTCACGAGAATCTATTCAAAATTCCCTTAATTGTACAACTGATGAATTGTCTAAAATTGGTGATTTATTAGAGAACTATGTTATCCCGACACCTGAAACTGCAGTCAATTTTCAAAATATTCTCAAATTTTTACACCATCCATTTCCAAATCAGAGTTCAGAATATTTAAAAATTCAAAGTTTACGCAAAGAAGGTTTTCTAATAACGCCGGTTAACATTTTTCTAAGTCAAAGGTTAGACGAGAAAATAGTTTCGGGTGAAACTACTCTCATACCTACAGAAGTTAATTTGTCATTTATTCGCTTACGAGATCTTTTTAAAATTTTTTTGAAAATCCTTGAGTGTTAAATGCAGCAAAATCTTGTCTTCAGAATCCGATTCCGACGTCATTGATGATATTTCTCACTCTCCTTACTGTTACGAGAAAAAAAAACATTTTTTTGGTAATAAACTAGTTATTCCTTTATTTGCGTAAGTACTATGATGAATTTGAATGCAATAATCCTATTGGGTCACATGCGGATGTCCACAAACTGGTTGCCGTTTTTATCGGTCTGTGCTGCTTTCCTTTAGAATACCAATCTCGATTAATGAACATTTGTTCAGCTTTATTAGTATACAATGGTGACAAAATGAACGAAGGTAATTCTGTTTTTGAAATACTTATACAAGAATTAATATTTCTAGAAACAATGGGAATAACAATTAAAACTGGTGAAAACGAATATGAAACAATATATTTCGCTTTAGCTGCTCTTCTAGGAGACAATTTAGGTTTAAGGGGACAGTACACCCCTGGGACTCAAAATTGTTTTTTTTTCTAATGTAATATATTCTAAACAAAAATAGATATTTCGATGAAACTTTGCACATTTATTCTTATATAAAAGTAGAATAAAAAAAAGTTCGTTACATTTTTCCACTGTGTATTTTGTCTTCTGCATATATTTTGTCTTCTGCATATTTTTGAAAAAAACGCCAAAAAGCAACGGGGGGCGTGATTTTGACTCACTGGAACTTCCGAAAAAGAAAAACAAAAGTGGACGGCACTTTTAGTTACTCAGACGCTAGGATGTTTTATTGTTTGTATATTGCACAATAGAGAACTGGAAACGATCCAAATTTTTTTCTAACATTTTTATATATTGACAAATAATATATTTAGTTAATATTTATTGCTTTTGTTAAATACTTTATTTATTTGGGCCAGGTCATGATATACTCGTTTTCTCTAGTTGTTCTTCCAATTTTTGTTGTCGATTTTGAAAAAGTCACAAACGAACAATTTTAAATTCTGTTACATCAGAAGATGTTGAGTTATTACGCAAAGAAACTAATTACGAACAAGATGTTAATGTTCAGAATTATAAATTGAATGGGATTCTAGAAGAATGTACCTGGAATAAAATACCTTCGTTTCATGTTTCAGAAAATTACTCGGTTGATGTAATGTATGATTTATTGGAGGGTGTATGTAATTTTGTTTTGTCTTTATTAATCTATTACCTTGTATTTTTCACTAAAATAATTTCATTAGAAACTTTAAACTCGAGAATTCAATCATTTAATTATGGATATGTTGAAGCGGGCAACAGGCGACCAATAATCACAGAAAAAATTATTATGGAACATTTTCAAATTAAATTGAAAGCTGCGGAAATGATGTGTTTTGTCAGAAACTTCGGTTTAATATTCGGCGATTATGTAACAGAAAACGATAGTGTTTATTATGACCTTTACATAAGCTTTTGTCAAAACATGGATATTGTTATGGCTCCGTATTATCACAAAGGCACAGAACTACTTTTAAAAGTACTTATTGAGCAGCATCTTCAAGTGTATATTAAAATATCTAAAAGACTGAATCTGTATAAGAAGTTTAACTTAAAGCCAAACTTACATTTTATGCTGCATTATCCTCGAATTTTAAGCTTAATGGGGTCGTTACGTAATATTTGGTGTATGAGATTTGAGGGCAAACATGAGCCTAATAAAAAAACTGCTTACTTGTCAGACAGTCGAATAAATCTTCCTCATACTATTTCAATGAGACACCAGTTGCAACAAGCGTATGATCTTTTAAATGAACGCCATTTGCAACCGATTCTCAAATGCAGATCATACTATACAAATTTTTTCACGTCAAAAAATTTGAGCCTCTCACGTGGATAGAGTTTAATGGAAGTTTATTCAAAGTAAGAGAATGCGTTGTATTACTAGGAATATGTGAAGATTTACCGCAAGTTGGATTCCTTGATTTTATTTAAAGTGACGGCAAAATTTTTTACTTTTTATATAAATGTCTAAATGTAATTGGACATGATGCGCACAGAAATTCCTATGTTATAAACTTTGAAAATGTTTCAAAACGCCTATCATTAATATCATTTACAGATTTATCTGATACAACGCCCTTAATTTTGCGACAAATTGGGAATCAGTATTACATAACACCGCCGTATTCTTATTAAAAAAGAAAATAATTTAAGTTTTAATTTAAAACTGTTGCTTAAAAACCATATGTAAAAAGTTATCTATTTTTAAATAAACAAATTTACTAAAAATATGTTTTACATATTTTATAGAGACACAGAATTTATTCTTTTTAATTTAGTGGAATGTAAACAGCAAATTAGCAATCGCATTTTATGCCTGTGTACTGCAGAACACCTTACTATTATTTATTAACACTAAAGAAATTTTTTATTTCTCTTAAATATAAATATATTTGTAGCAAATAAAAAATGTGTTTGAATTGAATAAAAACATTTATTAACTTTAAATATGCGAACTTAAATAAAACTTTTTATTTGGAACAAATAAAAGTTTAGTTGGTTGTGAGACAAGTATACTTTTTTATTTAAGTGAAATAAATTTTATTTAACTCAAATAAAATGATGATAAAATGATTTAACTCAAAATAAATGATTTCTCTGGGTGTAGCTAGATGCATTGATTCTATCCGCCTTGGTTGGCTTTGTAGTTAAAGGTATGAAAATCACCTCGATTTGATGTTTTAGTGCAGTCTGAAGTTTTGTGAGGTTGCACGCATTTGACACAACGTGAGGTTAAAGGATTTCTGAGTACCCGAGTCGAACATCTAGACCTAATAAATCCTAAGGAGTACTGTTTACTTCTGATTTATACTAAACAGATCTGGTTAGTTTGATTAAAGCCTAAGCAGCCCTTTTTAATTCCGATAAGTCCTAAATGATATTTTACTCCTTTTAAGTACTTCTGGAATCCTATGTAAAATTTTTAAATCCTTACAAGACCTGATGGGGTCTTCAGGTTTAAAAAGAACTACATGATTTACTTTCAAAATATTATGAATCTCAGTTGCTGGTGTAGCCGAGAGGCTTTAAGAGTGCGTATACTAGGTATAAGTTAGAATTCGCTAGATTGATCCCGGATTGGGGTACAGAAGTTCCAAAAAAAAGTTACGAGTCAATACTTCCAAGAAAAAAGTTCCATAATACAAAAGTGTTATAGGTGTATTTTTTCCAATGAGATTAAAATTCGAAAATTTTTAAAAATGTAAGTTGTGGCAAACTGCTTCTAGATAATCAGAAATGTTATCATTGTCTGCACATTCTTGATATGTAAAGACAACATTGAAAAGTCTATCTTCAATCCTTTGTTGACAAAGTGTACGGCATTTCTTTATTTTCTGTCTAAGACTTAGTTGGCGTATCATACATTCAGTATCCTCCTGTTCTTTTTTTAAATGTCTTAGAAAATTGTAAAGACTTGGATGAGATTTGCCAACTATAGTTTGAAAATATAGTTGGTTCTGAGACAAATATACCATTTCTCTGGGTGTAGTTTAGCTGTAAAAAGTGGATTCATTTTATAACTAAATAAAGTATAAATATAATAAAATATTAATGTAATATTAACATACTTTAAAGTAATCTGCAACAGGAAGGAAGGTATCAGAGACATCCTCAATAAAGGAATCAAAGTTTTCCACAACTACATCATCGGGAACAAAGGCTAGCGCACACATCATTTGAGATGCTTCTTTAACAATTCGATCATGTTCATCGTTATTTGAGCTGCCGGATCAAAGAAGGGCATATAGATTTTTTAGCACATAAGAACGGTGACCCCCGTTCAGTGAAAAATTAAATTTTAATTTTTGAAAAAAGTTGAGTCTTATGATGCTCTACAAACTTTCATTTTCAGCAAATTAAAAATTTTTAGTTTAATTTTTCACTGAACAGGCTCATTTGTTGCTGTAAATATTCGGCTTGAATACGGCGAAATACATTTTGGCACAGATGAAACAAGCAACATTTGTCAATATTACCAAAATGCCTTATACAGGATTTATAAAGGCCACTTCGAAGTCCGACATTATGAATTGAGGGTGTACAATTGGAATTCCAAAGCGTGTTGATTTTTCTAGAACAACTTCAAATACTTTTGAACAAGCAGCTTCCTCTTTACTATCCAGTAGTGCATGTACAAATAAAAGCACCAGTATTTGTTCTTCTTCATTAACAGCTTGTGACTTGGACCCCAAAATAGCAAATACTTGGAAAAATATCGTTGGAGCCGTTTTAAACCACAAACGAAGTTCTACTTTCCATTAGCTTTCTAATATTTTCCCGAGTTGAAAACACAATTATCCTTTCATACGTTAAATTATTCTCATTACATTCAAACGAGTTGAACATTAAGAAGACTACTTCTGCAAGTGTTGTTTGAAATTCATTTGGTATATGCCGCAAATCTTCCATACTTTGAGAGTTAGGTGGCAAATCTTGTAAACGCTCACGTTGAATAATTTTTCGAAGATCTTGTATATTGGGAAGTTTCCCTAAAACACCAGATGGTACGTCTTGCAAACACAGTAAAACCTGCGCTGGTGGAGAACCCGAATGTTCCCTTGCTTTTCTTTTAATATTTAAAATTACTTTCAGTGCCTCAACCGCCTCTCGATTTGGAGAGTGATTATTCTCAGATGCATTTGGACTTCTACGTAATGTAATCGAGTCTCCTTGAGTTTTTGTTATTGCACGAGCATTACATGTCAATTTATTTTTACATTTCCAATAAGTAGAACTTTCCTCAGAATGTTTGTAATATAAATATCCATCAATTTCTAAATATACAGGTCTACCTTTTCGAATTATTTGAGCCATTATTTATATTTAATTTCACTACAAATTTATCAAAATCTTAACAAAACAATAATTTTGACTTGTCATATCAAAAAGAACTGCATTAAAAACGTGAACTTTGCAAGATGATCGTTCGCATTTTGTTTTTTGGAAGTTGTTTTAAAAAAATTACAATGGAAAAAATATACTTTGAGAAAAAGAACTTTTTGGAACAAATTGACTTAGCACTTTTTTCTTGGAACTTTTGAACTCCAATATTAATAATAATATTTTTCTGACGCGTTCAATGGTTAATTGTATGCCAGGTTGTATATAATTGTAAGAACAATAACAAATTTAAATTAGTTGGTACATAATATTTAAATTATATATAAATACATAATCAAATACAAATCAAATAATTGTAGGTATGAATCATTAGAAATTAATTCAAAAAATGAGTTTTTCTTGATACGAAAATAGTGAAACGCTTTCTTTTTATATTTTTTAAAATGAAGAATTTGTTTTTAACAAAATTAAGTATCATGTGAAATGAAGTTTTTTAATTATTAAATTTTATTTTCTAAAATTTTATATTTGTTAATAAATCGATTTGAAACAATCGTTTCAAACTAAATATTTGAAATTTGGAAGAACTATTCAGGATTAACTAAGATCTGAACAAAAAGTCTTAGTTAATCCTTCTATCCTCTGGAATCGACCGATATCAGGTCTTATCAGGTTTAAAAATTCTTAATTTCAAAAGAAAATAAAACCTATTTACTCCTTAATACTTTTTAGTCCGTCTAATTTCAGGTCTTGTTAGGTTTTCAATTTCGACTCGGGTATGAATTCTGTATAGCGTCAACGCTAAGTAGCGCTTTTGATTATTGGCGAATTAAACTAAAACATTTTTGTTGTAATTTATAGCATATGAAATTTGTAAACATATTCTTTTTGTACTTTTCTAATACTTCACTTTAGAAACTGAAATGGGAGAAACGAAGTCAACAAAATGTCACCTTAACCAAAAAGTTAGCAACTTGACTATCACCTTTTGTCAATTCGTTATGAATTTTATTATTATTATTATTATTATTATTATTTATTATTATTATTATTATTATTATTATTATAGTTTATTATTATTATTATAATTTATTACTATTACTTATTTCTACACGGGTTGCACACCCAACTTTTGATTGACCGTCCTTGATTAAGGAGATTCTTTCGCAAATAGAATTAACAGACAGATTTTAATAAAACTTGGTATACTATTAGATAAAGCTTAAAACAGTTAGTAGTTAAATTTTTGAGAGCTGAGGGTACTTGTGAGTAATGTTATTAAAGATTTAGTTTTTGTTGTTTTTCATAAATTTAACATGGGCTCTTATGGGCATCAGTGATTTCTTGTTTTTATTTAAGTTCTGCAAAGCAATTAACAAACATATTTTGATCTAAAATATGATTGCTAAAGATAGATATGGGTGATGCCAAGTGTTACCGCCGAAAATTTTATATTTTCTGATTTTTCTGATTTTACTTTTAAATTGTAGTGTTAGTGGACCTCTATGAAATATGCAAAAAGTACATGACGAAAATGACGGATTATCAAGATACAGGGGTCCGAAAAATGTTGTTTTTACTGTGTACGCTAATCTTCAAATTCTCATAACTTTTCGCAGAATAGGTCAATGTTAAATTATTATAGGTGTTTTTTAAATTATTTTTTATAAGCGTTGCGATTATTCTAATGATTTTAAATAATAAAATTTATAGCAATATTTTTTTTGCATTTAAAGAATGTTTTTGAGTTTTTCTCCCAATGCGACCAATTTGATAATTTTTTTATTAACATAGATCAAAAGCTTGATTTTTATCCTACAAAAATATGTAGAAACGAAAATGGTACAGAAGGAATCGGATGTTGTACAAAAGGTTACACGCGCGCGAATACTCCCGCCACGCGCCACAATGGTGGAAAAATGACATGCGCTGCTTCAAAACTTCCTACAGGTCGTAAAAAGTAATCAATTTTTAATTTTAATGGCTTGCTTTGATCGCTATGAAATTTCGGAGAGATCTATGCAAGCCGATTTTGTTTAAAAAAAATTAACCAAGAAAATTTAGTAATTTACAAAATTTTTGACAATTAACTTCATTTTAAATTTTTTTAAAAAAATCGGCTTGCATAGATCTCTCCGAAATTTCATAGCGATCAAATCAAGCCATTAGAATTAAAAATCAATTAATATTTACGACCTGTTGGAAGTTTTGAAGCACCGCATGTCATTTTTCTCCCATTGTGGCGCGCGGCGGGAGTATTCGCGCTCGTGAAACCTTTTGTACAACAACCGATTCTTTCTGCCCCATTTTCGTTTCCACATAATTTTGTAGGAAAAAAGTGAAGCTTTCGATCTATGCTATTAAAAAAATTAGCAAAATGGTCGCATTGGAAGAAAAACACAAAAACATCCTTTAAATGCAAAAAAATAGTGCTATAATTTTTTTTATTTAAAATCATTAGAATAATCGCAAAGCTTACAAAAAATGCTTTAAAAACACCTATAATAATTTAATATTGACCTATTCTGTGAAAAGTTATGAGAATTTGCAGATTAGCGTACAGAGTATAAACAACATTCTTTAGACCCCTGTACCCTGACAACCCGTCATTTTCGTCATGTATTTTTTACAGATTTCATATAGGTCTACTAACACTACAATTTAAAAGTAATTTCAGAAAAATCGGAAGATATAACATTTTCGGCGGTAACACTTGGCAAATTTTCACCCATATGTGAAGAACCTGTATTGTTTTTAAAAGATGTCATTAGGTACCTGCGATATTTTGAAATACTTAATTTATAAAGCAATGTCACGATTTTGTGGTTAAAATGATCATGGACAAATTTAGAGGTTAAGAACCGCGGGAATTTTTTACAAAATTAATTCATAGTCATAAATAAAAATAGTCGTACAGGAATTAAAAAATAATCTTATTTATAAATATAGTTAATTATTTTTTATAAATCCACTAAATTATTAGAGCAAAATACGATACTAATAAAAATAACTAATTGTTCGACGTTTCCAAATTCAAAGGTGTACTAAGTGAGTCAAATTAAATTCATACTCAAAGATCATTCAATCCTTGATTAACTAACAATCTGGCCAAAGAACTTCCTAAATGCGAAGTTTCGAAATATTAAACAATTTTCGTAACCAGGAAATTAAGATTAATATTCAACTTATATAATTATTAAGGTTGTTTGGATAATTATAAATCTTCGTTTCCTGTTGATAAATACTGCTTAAATTTTCGAAATTTCAGTGTTTTAAACAATAAATTTGTTTTCACCTTCAAAGGTATCATTTTTTTATTTATTGAAATTTAGTTTTTAACGTGAATGAGGCTAAATAATAGTAAACATTATTTCCTTTTTTAAAAAAATAGTTTATATAACTTAAATAATTCTTTATTCTTAATCTGATATTTTTCAGAGCGCTTGAGAAAACATAAAATTTTTTTATATTATCCTATAGCCATTTTTTCCACTCGTCTAAGAAATAACTCCAAAGATCTATTTAAAATACTCTTTGTCTTCATTTGTTCAAATTGTCTCTTAACAACTTCAGAATCTATTTTTCTAAAGAAGTACAGAACTAAGTATTACATACTATATTAAATAGTCGATTAAGTAGTGGAAATAATTTCTATGCGCCGAGAGAATTAGTACGATTACAAAGTGTTTAAGTTGACTCTAAATAAATCATGACATTCAAAAATAGAAGAAACCGGGATATTTTTTCTCTAAAGAATATTCGTAGGGGAAATAATATTTTTGAATATTTAAGTTATGGAAGATTAAAAGACAGTATTTCTAGATTAGTTATTTGTATTATAATAAAAAAATACACTATCATTATTGATAAAAATTTAATACCACAAACAAATGTTTAACTATTTTAAGGGCAGGTGATGAAAAATGACGTTGCTAGTAAAACAACGGAAAAGAATTGTTTTACAGGTCACGTGACCACCTACGTCATTTTCCAACCAACATTTGTCTTATATATGTTGACACTTATTGGACTCTGGGAAAAATAAATTTTGATCCAAATAAATTTTATTTAAGTTAAATAAATGTAAAAAAGTTCTCTTTATTGTATACCTATATGGAAATATAACTTACTTTTTCGTGATTGTACATTAAAAACGGAAATCATAATTAATAGAATTATAAGCTTTTTCATGATTGATTACAAATTAAATTTATGAATTTGGTATAAAGAGCGCACCTATACACAACACCAATGAATGATCAACTGATGCTCCAACTCTAATTAATTTGTCGATTATTGCTAAAATACCAAGTCTGGAAGGGGTACATGCGCTATCTCACCAACAGAAGAATCATTTTGAAATCGATTATCCCGGTATAACCATAAAATTTCTACATAGGATCCAACGAAGGGATGAATTTCATTAAAATCCTACTAGACTATTGCCAAAAAGTTGATAGTAGTCTTGAAGACTCGTAGTTTTTAAGAAAAATAATAATTAAAGTTAATTTTTGCGTAAACTTGCAGTCTTCGGCATGCTAATTACGATTCTGATGTTACGAATGTGAGGTAAATCCTTACAAATTTAAAATGGCTGATCCAATATGTCGGATATGATTCTAAGAATTCCATAGAATTTGTTTGAAACTTCTAATTCTAAGGTTTCTTAGGTCCCTGATAAAGAAAATGAGGTAATTTCTAAAAAATTCCAAATAACCAATATCGCAAACATAATTCTAAATAAGTGGAAAATTATATTCATCTCATGAACATTTTACTTCCTCACTGAGAAAATATGTATTTGCAAAAAGTAACTTTAAACAGTTAAGAAGAAATTATAATATTGGAAAATTATATTTTTAAAAGTTATAATAAGTAATTAAATATTAAACGTCAAAAATAATCCAAAAGTGTCAATTTTTCCATAAATTTTTCGTAATATAAATATTTTATATAAGTCAGTCGATTTGTTTTTTGATTAATAAATACTTTTCTTCATGGAACTACCATGAAATAAATGATAATTTTAAAAGGTGCAGAAATCTTGATTTGGGCTTTGTAGAGTACCTTGCCAGTTTCACTAATCTCTAGCAAGGCCCTCGTCGGGAAAGCTATTTAGTGCCTCACAAGGGAGTAACATTTTTGCCCACCGATTCCATGGATACGGGAAACTAGTAAGGTTGTAACCAGTTTTGAAAGCTAATACCCTACTTAATTAAATTAAATGCCACGAAAATTTAAACATTCAATTATAAAAGTATTTTATTTTTAAATTAAAACTTTTTAAGAAAAATAAGAATACAATTAAAAGAAAGAACAATTAATATAAATATTGCATTGTTTATTGCTCTCATACTGAAAAATATGGCATTATATCCGGTAACTGTGAAGATCTTCCTACTTAGAGTTTTAAACTGGAATCCATATCAAAATCTCGAAATAAGGAATAGATTATAATTTAGAAATTGAAAACATTTAATTACTTTTAATTCTGAATTGAAAGATCGTATTTTAAAAGTACAGATTAATATCTTTAATATACTACTTGGTTAAATATTTATCATCATTTTTTCATTTTTTTCAAGATAAGGAAAACTGGCAAGGGCCTTGGTTATGCCCTATTTAAAATAGGGCAAAGTAGGTCAATTTCTGCACGGGTATGATCAGAAATGCAATTTTAAATTACAAAAATAATCAAAAATTGTAATTTAGTCTATTAATTCTTTGCAAAATATGAGCTTTTTATAGATAAATCGATTCATTTTTGAATGCAGAAATTTTTTTCACGAGGAACTGTTATTTAAAAATTAAGATTTTAAAAGTTATATCACTTACTCTGATTTTGATTGTCAAAAATAATAAAAAATTATTAGTTACTCTATCAATTTTTCGTAAAATAAAGACTTTATATAGGTCGATAAAGTTGCTTTTTAATGTAGAAAATTTTTCTAAGAGAGACTGTCATTAAAAAATAAAAATTTCAAAAGTTATATCAAAGAATGTGATAGTAAATGTCAAAAATAATAGAAAATCGTCATTTGCTTCATAAATTCTTGGTAAACTATAGACTTTATATAAGTAAATTGATTCGTCTGGATGACAGGATTCCATATTTTTCATTGCTTACTTCAAATTGTAATTAGGAAAAGAATTTTATGCAAGAAACCGTAATTTTTGATGAAAAAATGTTCTGAAAATACTTTGAATAAGAGTTTCTAAAAATCCTCAGATAAACGTCTGGATATTCATGAGTTTCAAAATTCCACCAAATTTTATTAAAATTAGTAAAAGTATTCTTGAGATATTCTGTTTACAAAAATATCATAAAATGGGATTTTAAATGTCAAAAATGATAGAAAATTAAGATTATGTTTAGTTTTATAATTACAAGGGGAAAGGTCCTGTGTAATACAGCTCTGTGTCAAGTGGGGAAAGGTCCTGTGTAATACAGCTCTGTGTCAAGTATTGATTTTTCTGTCGATCAACGTTGCTTAGATCTTCTTCATATTCGTTCAACGAAGGAAGGAACGTCTTTTCTGACAGTAAATCGCAATTTAGGAATTTGTGCACGCCCTTCTGCCGAATTTCTGTCCCCGATCAACTTTTTCCTCTTCGTTCCTTACAGGTTGTCGCTTTTCCGTAGGAGAGAGGATGCCCGATAGATCGAGGAAGATGAGGTTGGATGCAGAGGAGAAGGATCGTAGGAGAACCTTGATAGACGGAAATTGTGTGTATCTTTAAATCGTTCACCCCAAGTCAAATGTACGTATAACTTGAAAACAGTTTGGAAAGTACCTATCTTTTATAAACAGTGCAGAAAGTACGTATCTCTGATTTTCGGATGGAAACTACTTATGTTTTACGTTTCCTCTCAAACACGAAAATCTCTATTTCTGTAAGCATTTAAAAAGTGAAACACAATATTTAAACATAAACATAATATAAAAAACTAATTTGTGTCAATATTTAAACTAATTTGTAAATTAATTGAACGTTTACAT
>WNHD01004918.1:0-11574 GCA_011057455.1 Ganaspis sp. Gsp50 | reverse complement strand
AAAAGTAATAACTATTTTGTTGACATCTTTCACAATTAGAATTTTGAAATTAACACTGCTAGAAGGTCAAAATACTTTGGGGGTGGCAACCTGCAAGCAGTGACAACCTGCGAGCCTCTCCCCTATAATATTATACGCAAACGCACGCTATTTAAGCCTTTTGGCTACACCGTCTCATGCTGTTTAAAACTTTTAAACCGAAAAGGAGCCGCAGTGCGAGAAAATCTTTTGTAAGGAAACTCATAAAATAGGAACCTTTACATCAAATAACCAGATGTGACAAACATTTCACAACGAGAAAATACTTTAAAATAAGATAATTTTGCTGATAATTACTCCAATATTTCTTAAAACCTATTTATTTTTTACATTATTTATTCATTGTTAAAATAAAGAAAAATCAGTATAACAATGATTAGTTACCTATTATTTACATAATATATATTCGTATATTTTTACAAAATTAATTATCATATTTATCATATAAAGAATAAATATTCTTAATTAGTTAAAATCTATATTAACGACATTTTAGTATTTCTTGAAATTATAAATTTTATTTTGTTATTCGTTATTATAAAATATTAAAAACAATCAATATATCTGCAATTGTTTATAATAATCGTAATTAATCATTTTTTTAAACAATTAGATAAGACATTTTTTTTTAATTCAGAGATATTTAATATCTACCTAAGATATTTATTTAGAGATTATTGCCTTTAATTTTTGAAATATTTCTCAATATTAGTATGTGGTTTCCTAATATTTGAGGATAATTTAACAAATTTATTTGGAAGTAAATATTCCTTCGATTTTCTTTTTAATTTTCTTTTACTTTTGATGAGTATTCTCCAAGTTTAGATAACGTTTCTAAATAATTAGAGAATTTTCCACAATTTTATAAGGAAACATAAATCCACTGAAAATTAGGGAACTTTCCTTAATATTTTCTAAGTGATGTTCCATAGATTTTTTACAGTGAAGGAGGAAATTTTTTCATATAAAGAATTGGATATATCACCGATTTCTTTTAGGCCATTTTTCCTACCATTAGATCGGAATTTTTTCCGAATTTTCCAAAAAAAATCCAATATTTTTGGAACTTTTTCAAGTACTTCCATGGCAAAAGTATTTTTCCGCCCACATTCGGAAGAATTTCCTGTCGGGTTAGGTACAAAATCCTATATTTTCGAAAATTTTTCCGAAGATTAAGGGAAAACTTCCGTTTTTCTATAAAAAAATATTTTTCCAACTACTTTTGGAAATAATTCCTATTTAATGCTTGGCAAAACTGTTTCCCTCCTACTTTTGGAAAAATTTCCTTCAATTATTTCGGAAATAAGTCCGAAATTTTTTACAGTTTATGCTTTTCATGAAAAAACATGCTTAGTTATTATCCACAGTGTTAGAAAATTTGTAAAACTTATTGGTAAAAATCATATAAAAATTTGTGATGGAAGAACTGATTTGGAATGGCTAGATACTATATCAAGTGGATTTAAGTGTACATGCATTGGTTGCTGGATTTAGAAAAACTAAATTGGAACTACTTAGTTTCCGACAAAACGTAAACAATAACTTTCTCCACAATTTAGTAATAATAATCTATCTAGATTTCAAATTTATAACTTGAAACTTTACCATTGTAGGTAAACATGGATGGAAAGTCTTTAATATCTTACAAAGAATACCTACAAATTTTTGAAGAATTAAAGACTGAGAAAATGGACTTAAAGGAAACCGAAATCGTTATAAAAATTAAGTGAGAACATTTTCCTCTAATTACTCTATATTCATTTGACTCTCTTCCACACGTACAACATCACATTTCCACAGATAGCCATCTTCCCTTCGATTATGAATACAATAACGAAGAATACTGTTCTGGAGAGTAGAGGCGAGATTTATTCTCGCAAAATCACCCGACTATCATCCGCGGGAATCCTGTCACGTTCTGATTGATCGTACAACAATTCAATAATAGTAAATTCTATATGGACGCCATCTGTACAACAATTTACGTGGAAACTTTCCCTAAATTTTAAACATTTAAACTTGTTCATGCCTTAAGTATAATTTAGTTATAAGTTTTCTTTTGTATATTTTATTTACTAATTGTAATTGTGTTATAATAATTATCCTTGTTTGAATAACTTTCCATTAGAATAAAGGGAATTAAGTATTATCCTCATTAAGTATTGGTTAAAAAGAGCTATTTCTTGAGGCCTTTGCCTGAAAAACAACAGCTAAGAAATCCTGTGCACCCTTGTGTTATTGCTTAATATATCTAATTATTAAAAGACCATCTTCCAAATGGTTTACCTAAGACTAAATTGTTTGGTCTCACACCTATTTTGGATGATACCTGACTTGTGGTAATTACGCCACCCTTCAGCCTTTTCGTAGATTTGCCTTTGTTCTTTTTCAGGTAAGAAGTTTCCCGAGCTTACCATTTGTTACAGTGTGGACGAAGGGAGGGAGATTTCGAGGACTCTAGCTTTAAGATTTCAAATCTTCAGTTTGGTTTTGTACCTGTGATGTGTTGCAATAAGAGCGAAAATACAATACTTTGAGTTTAATTTATTTGCGAATTGAACAAAACTCATTAATAACAGATTTTCACTCTGACTTTAAGACTGGCAAAGAAATCCGAACAAGATTTGAACAAGCAAATTTGATATCTATTTTTGATTTAATGGACCTTTCTTCTCGAATAGAAATTTGCTTAGAAGACACTGCCAAGACTTCTTTTATGACACCCGTTGGAAAATATGAATTTAAACGGCTAACTTCGACAATTAAAGATCTGAAATAACATTTTTAAAATATTTAAAAATAATACTTCCTGATACAGAAAAGGGCGATATAACCTTTTACAGAAAAGGCATCTTTGTTACGAGTAAAACTCTAAACGAACACGCAGATGCCTTATCAGTATTATTTAATAGTTTCGATGACAATGGAATCACAATTCGTACATCGCAATGCAGATTCTTTTTAAATAAGATCGATGCATTTATCTTTTTCAGATATGAATTGGATTTAGCACCAATCCTAAATCCTGTTTATTCGGGAATATTAGTTTTATATTTTCAAATCTCAAGGAGAAGCTTTCAAACTGTTTTAACTGAGCACAATAACAGTAGAATTAAATTAGTAACTGCATCAGCCAGAAATTTCCAACCACCCGAAAAAATTTACACTTTGAACGAAAAAGTTTGTTTAGTTAGTTTGTTTAGTTAGTTGATTCATGCCAAAAGGAGATTTTATCTATATTTTGGAAACAGCTTTATATTATTACCCAAAGGACACAACGCACTACAGTGGTTGGATATTAGGAATACTGAGAATGATAGGCTAAAAGAGTGGGCAGAGGATTTAAACGATGGACACTGGATATTAACCAAGTACAATTAAACCGAATAACCATATGCGATTACTAATTAATGTCGAAAAACCATTAAACATCAAAACATTATCCTATAATCATTCCCATCACATCTTATTTACGAAAATTCTAGAATGTTACCTTTATTAAACCAGTATAATTTGGATTTTCACAGATAAGGAAAGATGTTGTTGATATGGAACATACTCATTGCAATTACAACGACAATTGGACACTTCCAAAATTACCAAATAACCAGTCTCGATAAAAACCCAGGATTATTCTATGAAAGATTGAAAACCATTAGATTTATACAGACTTACTGGAGATTGGCAATATTTATTGACCTAGGAAAACTACAGAATAACTTTCCAATCAACTCATTAACCAAAGAAATTAATCAAATATACAGCAATTGAGCGCAACCATACACAGAACCCTGTGAACAAGCAATAAGACCCGATATTTTAAAAGAAAAAAATTTTCATGCTAATAACATCCTTCAAGATGCAACAGGGTTGCTAGTAAATATAAAAAACCTAACATTAAATTTAGAAAACCTACCAATAACCATAAGAAAACATAGAGCTCCCCTAAGTTTCATCGGTCAATGTCTAAAACCTATAATAGGTATCTTAACATCTGAAGATGGAGAAATTTATGAAAAGGCTATAGACGAACGCTATGCGTTAAATCGGAATTTGTCATATTTGGTTGGTTGACAAACACACATTATCCGATCCGATCTCCAAAAATTACATGAAGAAACAGATCGTCACTCAGAAATTCTAAATCACATTTGCACAAATCTAAAGAATTTAAATGCCATGGTCGAACCCTACAATAAAAAACAATATTATGCCTACTTAACACAATGGAGTCAGATATTAGAATCAAAATTAGATCACTTCATTCAAGCTGTAAATGAAATAATCAGAATAATTTTAGCAGTAAGGGAAGGAAAACTCCATCCAACACTATTAAACACCGAACAACTTCTAGATATAAAAACTAGATTACAAACAATAAATAAAAAATATGATTTTTCTATACAGACATCAAGAATTCTAGCAAAAAAATTATCTACTATAGCCAAAACCATAGTTGGATATCACAAAGAAAATTATTAGTAACAATAGACCTACCACTGCTAAGTAAAAACGCATATAAATTATATAGAATGCATTCCTATCCAATTCCTCAGCATACCGAACCTCAGAACTACTCTGCTCACATCAGCCCTGAAACACACTACATAGCTATATCTGAAGATCGAAGATTTTATATCAACATGGACCTCGAAACCTATGACTCTTGTTTTAAAACAGATGTTTATGACATATGCGATAACCATCGTCCTATTTTTGAAACAAATGTCGTGAAAACCTGTGAAAGCCAATTGTTGCTTCAACCAAGTGAAGAAATTTGGAAATTGTGCGATATCCGGATAAAGACTAAAATAAAAAGCTATCGGAGATAAGTTACTACATTAGGAGAATGATTATTCTCTACTTTGAAATTTGAAACGATGACGATCAATTACCCACACTACTACGAACGTCAAATAAGATTTTCTGGATTTGTATTACTTCGCCTTGGAAATGCCTGCATCGCTAGAAGCTCTTATATCACTTTAAGTGGAACATCGATCCAGAACACTGGAATAGAATACCTATATCAGCCAAACTTGTCTTTAAATGTGTCTATTATATTACCGAATAAAACTAACCTAAGAAATCTATCTTTAACACACGAATATCTTAGAATAGACGAGTTATTTCGTGCAAAAGAATGGGATTTCTCTAAAGAAACGTCTCTCTCTAAGATCGAAAGTGAACTAAGAGTTTTAATTACTCACAATTGACAAACCCAGCGTAACTTCTATAGAGATATATTTCGAGGCTTAGCCATTGCGGGGATGCTCGGAAGTTTATTAACAATATAGCTTAGCATACAGTTGTCAAAAAGACGTCATAGATAATAGTATTTAAACAAAACAAAAAATAATGGACGTAACGCTTCGCAATATAATTTAAGTCAATCATTAACTTGACTATATCAACACTAGATTAATAGACACTTAAAGAAGTAGAGATTTTATATTTTTAGAATGCGTATTAACCTCTTACTCTTAAAAGCACCTTTAATATTAAACCTCTCATCACACCTCAAATCTTAATAGTTATGGTTTTGAAATATTCAAGAACGTAAATCGTACTAAATATATATAACTTTTCAGAAAATTATTATAGTTACTACTAATATTATTATTAATTTCATTACTATGTTACCACTATGGGGTCATCCACATATCACGTGATATCCATGAGTGGGGGAGGGGGTTAGACAAAGTATCGCGCTCCATTATAAATTAATATTAAAACAATAGAAAAAGTATCACGATAGGGGGGGAGGGGGTCTAAATTACCCGAAATTTGTATCACGTGATGACCCCTATTATTAAATAACTAATCAGTTATTTTAATCACTAAAACGATTTGTAGTATTTAAATGATACATGAAATGGCTATATTAGTTTAAATCATTAACACTATTATTAACCATTTTATAATAAAATTTTTATTATCAGTATTATGTCTTTGCACCATATATGCAAAAATACACAAAACTTGAATACAGAAATTTAAAAGCAACCTTAGCAAATTTGGTATACTACCTTTTTATTTTTCAAACAGACATTATATCTACAACAGTATTGAAAATAAACTATTATAAATCTAATCATACACATTATTATCATTCACACTATTACTCACAATAATTCCATAGAAAAGAAAATCACAAATCAACAGAGACGATGATATCTTAAGGAGAGAAGGCAACTACATCCAACGAACCATTTTTTTCCCAACATTTTTAGCATTTCCTAAAATAATATTTACTTTTATTACACCAAATCACAAATTTGAAACGATTTAAAATAAGAATATATAAGCCCTCAAAGAAACGTTTTATTTATTTTGTTTACATTCCATAAAGTATTTATTTCTTTGGACCACATAATCGATAGGGCTCCATAAAGTCCAAAAGTTGACGCGAGGTCGCTGAAAGAAATCGCAAAATCAAGATATCACTATTATACCTATATAGCGCCATTTTAGAACTCACATATTGCCTTACCAATTCCCAATAAGCAAACTTAACTCCAAGAAAATAGTCTTCATAAAACTCCTCTATCCAAATTAGGGCCAATTCTCGACACAAGGGAGTCCATTCTAAGCCTTCGATTCCTCGAGGTAACTTCTTTAAAGAACAAACAGAAGCCTCATTGTTCTGATTTGCGACCTTACAATGGTTCTCCATCAACATTATGTTCCCAGGATGAACATAGTCCCGCTAAACAGAAAAAAGAAATAAAACAATAAGGGGACAAAATAAAATTTTTCTTTAAGTAAAAGAATTTTTCACCTACAGCACGCCAGTATCCCCTCCTAAGTACAGTGCTTTCCGCTGTTAATTTTACGTATTTCTGGCACCATATCATCCGAAAGTTTCTCTCATGGTACAGAAGTGGCGGTTGTTCCCATGGTGTTGTTCCCTGATCTATGTAGGTCTTTATAAGGATGGTCCCTAGGATCCAAAGGCTCCCACGCCCCAACAAGCATAATAGTCCTAAAATCAAGCCCAATTAATTAACACTCCAATCCTCTCTAGTTAGGGGTAGGTTTTTATTTAATTTAATTTAATTTAATTTAATTTTTAATTTTATTAAACAAAAATTCTTTTTCTTTGAAAGTCTTATTCTAGTAGATCCGAAATAAACAGTTTAAGGTATATTTTATTCAATAGATAATTTATAATAATTAATAAAAATTGAAAAATAATAGTTTAAAATTCGAGTGATTTTTAAGAATTTTTTTAAAAAATTTCAAATTCGATAAAAATATAGTTAGAATCGATCGATCGGGTTCAAACACATATCACATTTTGACCCACTGCAAGACCTATAATTTGCTGGAAAAATCATGGTTATAGCTATTATAGTTTCTGAGATATTCATCGAAACATAGTGTGGACACACACACACACACACGGACGTTTTCTCAAAAACATGTTTCTACAAAAAGTTTATTAAGTTTGGTCAAAGTATTCTCAAAATAGAAAGTCCGCAGGGAAACGTCCAAATACATGGCGACACCCGCACGCGCACGCGCGGCCATCCGGACATTGCCTATTCGAATATATCCTTTTTAGATGAAAATAAGTTGATTTACTCAAATATTATCATTTCAAAAAAAAGAAACATATTTTTCCCGAATTTTTAAATACTAGTAATAAAATCTTCAATGAAATATATACTGAATTTTCAATAGTTGAGTTTTCATTTACGGGTTACTGAGTTTTCAAGAACATATCACCAAGTTTTCAGTGGCAATAAATTTATAATAATTTCATGTACTAGTTATTGAAAATTCAGACATATTTTTTTAACAGTAAAAATTAAATCGGAAAATAGCTCCTCTCCTTAAGTAATTATTTGTATGGGAATCTATGCGCGTGCTGTTCTCTATGGTTAAGCGTGTGCGTACGGGTGTTTGTGTCTCCGCATATACATAGTATGTCATTTACATTGCCACATCATATCTGTCCATTCTGAACCTACCACAATAAATATTCTCTTACATCTTTGTCTTATTTTATCTTATTGTATCCATCTTTTCAAATTGGTTTAAAAATTCTATTTAATCATTGCCTACTGAATTCTTCTTTTTTCAATTTATAACTAAAATATAAATTTCATTAACAAACTCACTGATTCATATGTATTAACCTAATTCATTCTAAAAATTCTCAAATATAAAATAAAATGAATTTTATTTTTCTTTCGATTTACTCAAATATTGTCCTTTCAAAAGGAAGGCACTCTCATGTGGCTCTGAATGCAGTATTGCGTCCTGGATCCGCCGAGGACCGGAGTCCTCGACGCTTCCAGAACCTTCCGAAAAGCGGCACACTTACACGAGCCCGCGACGTGGTCGAAGGCCTGTCCTTCCTTTGCGTTGCACAAGAAGCAAGGAGCAACGTTCTTGCAGTTGGCGAAGGTGTGGCCAGTTTCTCCGCACTTGAAACAGGCGAAGAATCTGTCCACCCCCTTGCACTGCACAGCCTTGTGCCCGAAATCGAGGCATCTATGACACCTGGTCACCGCAACTCTCTTCCTTACGCAGCAACTCATGAAGCCGTCCTTGACATCGCCTAGGCTCTCAAGAATTGCTGCTTCTCGTCGTGTTACGATCACCACAGCCAACTTGATACCCCGTTTATTCTCGGACAAAAACTTTACCTTTCTTTCAGTCTTCGCTGCTCCAAGGGCACGCTCGAGAGCCTAGACAACCTCTTTTTCCTCGGTGAGACTGTCCAAGTCCCGGATTTCCAGGGTAATTTTCTGGTCATTCGAGGATTGGAGAGTCGCCATCTCTCCTACTACATCCTTTACTTTTGCGGTAAATGCCTCCCTGTTTGAATCTGCTCCCAGCCTTAGGAGGAGATCGCCTTTCTGAGTGGGCTTAGCCCCTATAACTTCTGTCTGGCACAACTCCGGATCAACTTCCTTTCGGAGTTTTCCATGTACAGACGCGTACGTCTGTCCCTTGGAAACCCGAATGAGCATTGTGGATGCTCGTGGTTGATCCGGGGTTGTGCTTTCCTTCGTTTTGGCTTTCTTTTTCCCAATTTTCTTCTTCGTTGGAGGCGTCTTAACTTTTTCAGCATAGGATCCCTCCTTTCTGATCTTCCTTGCTTCCTCCTCTGGACTGCTGAGGGGTCTCTTCTCTCCTTTCTTAACCGAAAGCGCTACTTGCCTGATCGTGTCTACGTAGTAGACCTTCCGATGCTCCTTCCTGTACCTGTGAGCATTTTAGATATAATCGAATGTCTCGTACAGTCTGTTATCGTCTTTCCCTGCTTCTACATGCTTAGATTTGGCATCATACAGCCAGGAATTCAAATTCTTGAGGTCGTCTTTGACGGTCTGATTGACGTTCTTCTGCTTTTTGCATGCCCCAAGCATCTTGGCCACTTCCACGAGCATTTTCTCGAGATGTTTGATCTCCTGATTTCTAAGGGCTATGCATGCATCAGGGTCTCGCTTGCAGCTTTCCATGTCAGTTGCCGACATGCTGCTAAAGACGCTCTTGCAACTTCCTAAACTGATCTCATTTGCCGCACTGGCCAGACTATTCAAACTCGGCGATCTGGACAAATCTTCCACCACCAACAGGGGTGGTTTCAGGAACTGCCGCTTTTCTTCCCTTGATGCATTGAATGCTCCGGGGGCCAAGAGGTCCACCCTTGGAGCACTGCGGTCGTTGGATTTCGACGCCTGGGAGCCCGCTTTGCTCACTCACAGCCGCCGTTACTGGGTTATCCCCACCCTGCAACGTAAACTCGTTTCCTTGATCTGTACTCATCATCATCGTTTTTGTTTGGTCTGTATCCCTAGACCTGGGGCCAATGTCAGGTACTACCACCTTGGCGAGGTGGACCTGAGGCCAGAGCTTCCGTTTGCCCTGGTCGTTAACGCATTGCTGCAAAAAGCATTGATGCGACGACCACGTTGCCCGGGAAATAGGACGAGGACCTCGGAAGTTGACGCATTTTTCACAGAACGCAGTGTGCGAACTGATCACGGAGTGATTCCCCATTATTATTATTATTATTATTATTACATAGTTAAGAAAAGTATAAATTGAATATGTACGTTTACATGTACAGATAAGTGACAGAATATGTTTAAGATACATGAAGCATATGAGATTTCATGATTTAAGTTATTACACGTTTCCGTATATCAAAATAGAAAAAGGAAAATTATATTTTGGCGACACTAATAATTGATAAGAAAGATTCCCTGTACATCATAGATTTCTGATTTTCTGAACTACCTCCTGTCCGTCCTGGAATACCAAACATAAATTATATAATTTTTATATATATAATATAATATTTATAATATAATATTTTATATATATAATTTTTTCGAAGCAATAGAAAATTATAAACAAATGGAATAATAATGTATTTTTTTTGTTTTAAATATTAAAACTCAGACATAAAAGTGAATAAACAAACCGAGAGATCAAAATATAATAAACAGAATAAATTAAAATAATCATCGAATAAATTAATTTAGAACTAAAATAAAAGAAGGGATAAGGGTTATTCGGAATATCGTCTTGCCTCTCTTTAGCCGCGGGTTAAAATTCTAAAACTTTTACGTTGGGCGCCAGTCCTTTCAAGGGACAGAAGATATAAAAACTAAAGAAACTGAATTACAACGGGAACTATATTCCACAAATGATGAGATAAACTCTCAAGATAAATTAAGCAAAACCATGAAATCAATAAAACTTACTTTATAACGAAAAAGTAGCAATTAAATCTGTAAATAAGACGAAATTTTTCACAGAGTTAAATTTATCATCGCTAATTAGATAATCTTCTATTACAACGGTCGAAATAATCGGTTTTATAAGCAAACAATAGGTAGGTGGGATAACAAAATATACAGAGAGTAAGGCATATTTCGAGTAGGAAAGAAAGGAGATAGAAATAGAGGGAAATTGCCGACGACTCAGGCCTACATAGTCACAGGCGTTGAGCGTCGTGGTTCGAAGAAATCAAACTTAAGAATTTGGGAATTGAATAAAATAATACAATTTATTAAATCTCGACTGGTGGACGATGCAGAGTGTGTGATACGTTGTTTTTACTGTAGTTTTTAACTAGAAGTGGTGATTTAATGTCATTTATGTATCGGTCATGTGCTTTTCACTTGTGGAACTTTTTGTGTAGGTTTATATAACCCTAATGAGCTTTTATCCTTTTAAAAAGAACAATCTCACGTGTATTGCACAAGTGATATGTCAATGTATCGGGTGCTTGTTGACTTTCCGCTGTTTTTTTGAAACATTTTGTCTTTTTTTCGAATTAAAGTGCACCTTGATTCAGCACCTTGCTGAAAAATTTTGAGTTGGACTGTACTACATCCGTGAGTTGTGATAGGGCTTTACAAGTGTGAGTAACAACATACGTCACATCTTGTCTTCATACGTTTGATTAGTAGAATGACTTCGCAAACTGGTGATCAACCTGTGTATGTCTGCGACAAGTGTAAGAGAAAGAGAAAGTGTGTCTGTCCCCCGTCGCTCTCTTTGCCTACG
>WNHD01004917.1:5900-16622 GCA_011057455.1 Ganaspis sp. Gsp50 | reverse complement strand
AAAAAACATTAAAAAAGTTTCCTGTAAGAAAGCAAAACGGAAAAGATAACAATAAATTTTCTTACAAAACGTGAAGAGTTGTCGTTCTTGACTGTTTTCGCATTTCCAAACGCTTCCAGAATAGGATTAGCTTGTAAAAGTTGCTGCTCAAGTTCACCCTACGATGAAAAATAATTGTTTAGAAATATAATTTCATAAAAATTACTTAACTTGAAAAATTAATAGAGTAAAAACAAAGGGTTTCAGATTTAGAAATAAATTACACTATAATTGTACACAATGACTGTAAACATGATTAAAGCAAAATGAAATATATAACATTTTTCAAGCACACACTGAAATAACACGATCAACAAAACACCAGTGTATTAAAAAAAATAGATTTCAAATTTCCTAGCACATATTTTACAAGGAGAAGTTATGAGATAAAATTTTATGAAGAATTTATTAAAAACAGGTGACTATTTCACATATAATTGAAATGTATACATTATTCATAACACTAACTATATCTTCATTCGTAACTATATCAAGACATAACAGATGTTTCATTATCTACTGCAAGTATCTTTAATTTATTTACAAATTCAAAAAATATTTGTGCAAACATTAAGTGATCTTACTCTTAAAGAATTTAAATAATCTCAATTTTAAAGATAAAAAAATTATCCTTTTTCGATACGATGAAAATATAATCATAATTTCTTGCCAAAAGATAATGGATCTATGATACAATTAAAAATGTTCCTTTTAGCAGAAAAAAACTTAATTCCTTGAAAATTAAAATATACTGTATTTACTATAAAATGAAATGTATGTATTTTTTATCAAAATCAATTGACATAATTAAATATTAATAATGCTAAACATGTTGCGAAATCAAAATACGTTTTCAATTAAATTTCAAAAAGAATAAAAAATATTTCTATGAAACAATCACCTTTTGAAGTGATAAATACTCCCTTAATTAATCTTAATGAATATTAGTCTGAAAAATAAAAAAGCATTATATACAACTAAAACAAAACTTTTCCTTGAAAAATGTGTTTAAAAATATACTGAAATATAAAACTATTTGAAGAAATCAAACATTAAAAAAAGAATGAAAAAATTGGATATAAAAAATAAATATTAAAGTGGAGAGAAATAAATTTAATCAGAAAAAGAATTAAAACAATTAGATTTTTAAAATATTGAAATATAAAAAAGGGGTAAAAAATGCAGGTAAAATAAAACAGAACAAATATTGATTTAACAAAATATTAAACTGCCAAATGATATGAAGTATTTTCTTAATAACTAATAAACAGCGAAACACCGAGTAAATGGACAGAATAAGGACAAAAGGAAACTTAAATATGATTAAATGGGGTTGAAATTCAAACCCAAGTTTAAAATAATTTTTTCAAGCAAATTCTTTATGAGAGTGTTTAAGTGTAAAGAGAACCACACCAATATTCGTAATAATTCGTCCCTCTAATTACCGCAAACTTGTCAGCTACTGTTCCAGTGCTCTGGATCCGCAGGCAGCAGAAAAAGGCGAAAAATCATTGATGTTACAAGGGGGTAAGAGAGTTAGTAACTTTTATGAATTTTAACGAATTGTATGTACAATATGTGAAAGAAAAATTAATTATAAAAAAGCGATCAGAGCAGGATTGAAATTTAATTAAAATTCACAATCCTCTTGATAAATCCAAAACCATTTTGTTAGTAGGCATTAATAAAAAGGAGGCAATATAGAATAATAAAGCTTTTCATTTTTTCGCAATTTGGTGACGTTCTGAGCTTTAATTTTGACTTACTATGATTAACGCCGGACTTGGAGTCTACAGTTGTGGCCATCGACAAATCAGCACCGAAAATAAAAGAATTTTTTACATTAGAATAAAATATATTTTGCCGAGACCATCAGTTTATTTATTTAAAATAAAAAGGGCTCATAAACGAGAAAGCTTTCTTTCGTTTCGCCTGTCACTTTCTTTCGTTTGTTACTTTTTCTTTTTATTTAATTTGACACATCCTTAGTATTATTATATATAAAAATCTTCAGAATTCTTTCTTTATTATTATAAAACACTAATTATACATTAATACGATATCCAAAAAATGAAAACTTTACATTATATTTACATTGTTCAAAACAATTTAAATGTCTAGTTTTACAGCATCTTATATTTTATTTTCAATATATTTCACAAAGTTTAAAAAAGTTACTCTATTTTAAAAAACGATGTACACTTTTAATTTCTGAAATCAAAGATGTTTCTTTAATTTCTGCTAAAAATTCTCTTCATTATTACTTTAAAGAAGTAATTTTACGTTTAGCACATGTTTTAAAGATTTATGAATGTAGTGGAGAAACTTTGACCATTGTAATCAATTTTCTCTTAATCGTGAATAATAGATAGATGTTACTAATTGCTAAAAAAAACAATGAAAGCCACAGTTGAAGTAATAATTGTCTTTCTAAAACAATCTTATCGGTTCGCGTTGTTTTTTCTCAATTTCTTTTCGCGATTCTTTTATCTCCCGTTCCGGAGTCACACAATAAACGAAATAATTAGCCAATCAATGTTTATTTAAAAGCAAATGTAAACGATGAACTGCTAGACTGGAATGTTTGCTTTTTTACACATTTCAAAACGGTGAGCTACCTGATAAAGAATATAAATTAGAGGAAAATTTCCAAGAATTTACGAATTCTTATCATCAAAAATATTCTTAAATAAACAATCTGAAACTTATTTTAAGAATTTGGTTTCATACTTTTTTCTTTTAGCTAAATAAAGTTGTAGGCAATTAGCAATTTAACCAAATGTTTGTAACTGTTTAAAAAAAATAATTAACTACTTACAGTACAATCAACTCTTTTCAAGTTTTATTTTCATTTTCTTTTTTTGTTTTCTCCAACTGTTGGTTTTCATGCTACTGTGCAAGTAACGTTAGAATTTTGTAAAGAGAGCGGCTGGTTCACTCAGCAATAAAAGCAAGAATGTGCATGTTTCAAGTCGTAAAATATAGAATGAAAACGCGACAGAAATTATCGACATTTTTCCATTGACGTTTCACTAACACAATCAAATTTATAAATTTCTTTTTTTTAAACTAGAAATGTGTAATTTGTAATAGAGGCTATTTATAATTTGTAATAGAAACAATTTATAATTTGTAATAGAAACAATTTATAATTTGCAAAGGAACCAATTTGCAATTTAGCTCTTTTTCTCTAATCAAATAAAGAGTTCTCCGTCTTCTTGAAAAAATTACATCTATAAAAATAGCTAGAAGAAAATAAAAAATTTAACAAATTACTTAGATGAGTTTAAAAGATTCTCTTTTAACTCGTATTTTATGTACATTTTTTTGCAACGACCATTCAACTGTGCTGACATTACCAACGAACCCTTTACTTTAAGAAATTCATTACAGTGTTTACCCTCATAAGTGTTAAAATGTCTACAATCAATCGATTTTCAAAACCCGGAAATTGCCTATCTTCTAGTTCTACATGAAAACTATAAACCTACATTCCAAAATGTTCCTTAAAACATAATTTACAACAGAATAAGCTTATTAACCAAGTAAATAAGTTAAAAGAATGAATTGAACAAGACGTAATGATTGAACAAATAAATAAATTTAAACAAATACATTTATACCAAAAGAATTACATAAGAAACTAAAATATCGCATATTCAAATAATTACAAGTTTCAATTACAAAAGAAGCATAAAATAAATGATGTACTTATAAATTATTTACAAATTTAAATTTCAAAGTATTATACTTAGCTAATAAAAAAATTAAAATTTAAAAGTTCAAAAGTATTAAAGTTAATGAATAAAAAAGATTTTAAAGATTTAAAGTACTAACGTCAATTAATAAAATCTGTAAGTTAATGAAAAATCGTTGAAAAGCCATAAATCATTCTTAAATATAGAATTCTATTTTAAAAAATATCCATTTAAATGAATTGTAGCGAACATGGTAATAACTACTTAGTGCTCCATTGAACTTTTTACTGCAAAATAGGCGCGGTTTAACAGACATTTAATTGAAACTATGATTACAGTTTATTTAACTTGTTTCCAATTTTTTTACAACTCTAAACATTGTACTTTTCAGAAAGAAAATAAATTCTTATTTTTATTATGCATTATTTAAACATTTATTCTAATAATTGAAAACTTTACTTTGACATTTAAATTATTCTCAGAATTTCAAGACGAGAATTATCTCCACGAGAGTTGTTATTCGAAAAACAAGATAAAAATATAAAGACTTTGGTATTATAAAAGTAATTAAAAGTCAGGAAGAATGAAATAGTATCCACAATGAACATTTTTTAAATTTCGTGGAAAAGTATAGTATACATATATTAATAAAGTAGTATATATTTCCTCTATGAGGAAGCAATAACATAGACTAAAGTAATTCAAGAATAAAATTCCAATTAAAAATTATAAATAATAAAATACAGCATAATAATAATAAAATAAAATATAAAAATACACATGCTGTCTCAATTTATTGTCACAATTTAAAAAAATTAATCACAACCTAATTTAATTGTAGGCAGTCGTTAATTTTTCGTATACCAAAAATAAGTAAGAAATTGAGTTCAAGTCGATAAAATGGTTGTATTTGGAGGACAGGACCTTCGAGGTCGATTTTGCAATTCCGTAAACTAGTCACAATATAAATCGATTGGGTTTAATCGACGTACAAGCGCCGTACATTTCTTTATGGTAAATGAAACTATGTTAAGGTTTGTGAATCTCGCGTCCTTCGAACAAGAAGAATGACGAATCAACCATCTCTAGACCCGCATTATTAATTTCCTCAACTAATTCAACATCTCAATCGAATATAAAACAATTCCTATTTTGTTTTGTAATAACCGAGGCAACACTCTTTTTTCAAATCTAGCAACGCCTTTCGTAAATTCAACAAAGAATCCACTGTTTGCTACGAGAATTTTAATTATTTGATTCGCGAGCCCGCCAATCATCTTGCTTCTATTTTAATTTTATATGTTTTTTATATGAGAACATTTTTTATAATGTGGAATCAAATATAAACAAAAAAGTGTAAATAATTTCAAAGGAATAAATAAATGCCAACAGTTAAAAATAAAGAAATTAATATAAATAAAACAAAAACAAAAAATTTAAAAAAAGCTAAAAAATCTCGAATTCTGTGCTGCTTATAATTTGGTGCGATATTTTAATTATTTCCAATAAAAAATGTAGATATACAAATTCCGAATAAAAATGTTTTCACTTTATTTTAAAATTATTTCAAAGAAATATTAAATTAAACGAAATTTAATAACAAAAATAATTTCTTGTAAAATAATACCGTATAAGAAATTAGTATAACACAATCTAATATAATTTTTAAAAAATATTGCAAATGATTATAATTTCTGTAAAAGTTAATTAGCAGATTTTAACTCCAAAAACTGTATGAGATTGAGTTCAAGACTCGAGTTTCTATTTTTATTTAGAGTCATTTGTTTAATCAAGAAGACAGACTCGATTGTAGAATGTTATCGTCAATCATTCTCTATTGGCGATATTCGTTAACGAATGCATTTGCAAGAATATGACGCCTGGTATTTCTAGACTAGAAATAAAGTTAATCAAACAAACTATCGAATTTCATTATAGGTAAGAAGTAATTCAATGCTACAATTGTCATTATAAGGTAATCTTAATGATTGAAGAGAGCAATGATCACGAGGTGACTAAACTGTCCAATCAAGACAAACCTGAATAAACAAAGCTCATTTTTTGAAATTCTAAACGTTTATAAAAAGACGAAATTATTACGTTCATGCAAAATCTTTTTAAATCATTACCTTATATTATTATCATATTATTATATAATATTATTATTAACATATATTATTATTATCATATATTATTTATATCACATTCTTATTTTTCGATTCTATTATTTTAATTTCATAAAAATTCTTCTTGTCTTTTTATTGCTGTTTTGCTTTTCTAATTATCTCCTACTTGAAACGAATTTCGATTTTAAGTTTTTAATTTCAATTACAAATATAGAAATTCAAATAAATGTTAAAAGTAAAGAGAATTTTGTCTAGACGCAAATTTTGCTTGATAAATTGCACTTGTAATTTTTAAACTTCTAGAGTAGAATTGGCCTTCTGCTTATGTAAAATTCTAAAATCTTGCTTAAACATAATATAATTCATCCGCCTCCTGTAGTGATCGCCTAAGCTTCTAGTAAACGCCAGCTTCTATGGTTATCTCAGTAAAACAATTTATTATTCATGATGTGCATTTCACAGAACTCGCTAGAAAATAAAGGCAAGACGACTCACAAGCTTTATCTCCAGTTCTACCAGTGAAAACTCGTAGAATCTCAAGACTAGTATAATCGTCCCAGAGCTTAAAAATTACAAATCTTCATTAATAGCTTACCGCATTTGATTTTGGTTTCGAAGCAGCAACATATGCCAGGTACTGAATAACTTTTTTCGTGTTCTCCGTTTTTCCAGCACCGGATTCACCAGTACAGAGAATTGATTGATCTTCTCGATCTAAAAAATAAAAAACACCAATAATAATTTTTAATCAACAAAACATTTTCCTTTATTTGTGAAAACTAATCAACAAATAATTTTCCTTTATCTATGAAAACTAAACAAATAATTTTCTTTTATCTAGGAAAATTCATCAGGATCAAGTGCAACATTTTTTAACAAATGTCCTTCTTGCAAATTGTTAACATTTGTTTTTACAACATTTTAAATAACTAAATGAAAAATGTTTTAAATAATTAGATGAAAAATGTTTAGATATAGAAAGGAACAATTTTCCTTTTATCAGAAACCACTGTGCACTTGTGAAAGTTAATCTTTATTTATTTTTAAAATTTAGTTAAATTACCTTGAAGCATGGAACGATAAGCTGTGTCCGTAATGGCAAAAACATGTGGTGGAACTTCGTGCCTTTTGATTCCCTTATACCTCTCCATAATTTTTTCTGTATAAATTGGCAGCCTCTTGTATGGATTGACTACGACGCAGAAAAGTCCGGAATACGTCTGTAGAAAAAACTTATTGTAAATTTTCAAACAATTTAAGAAACAATTCATATTTTATAAATCATCCTCAACAAATTTTTTATCCAGTGCCATTCCAAAGAATAAAAAAAAATAACGAAAAAGCAGAAAAACCTACCAAATTGTAAATCAATTTTCTACTCCACAAAATCCTAATTTACTAAATTATTATATTCATTTTTGGATTGCTACCTTAATTTGCTAATTCTTATCATAATAATTTTCTAACTCTTATCATAATTTGCTAACTCATCATAATTTTCTCACTCTTATCATAATTTTCTAATTCTTACAACTTTTTAATTCTTATCATAATTTTCCAACTCTTATCGTAATTTTCTAATACTCATCATAACTTTTAAATTCTTATCATAAGTTTTAAATTACCATAATAATTGTTTAATTCCTATCACAGTTTTCAAACTCCTAAGATAATTTTCCAAACTCTATCACAATTTCATAAATTCTATCAGTTTCCTAACTCCAATCGTGATTTCTTAATTACCTTAATTTTTAAATTAACTCAATTTTCAAATTAACTCAATTTTTACAACTTACAATTTCAAATTTTTACTCAATTTCTTACAACCGAATGTCTTAAATTGACATAAAAAATTTAAAAAATTCCAATCATTCCAACTCAGTTATTGATAAGCAGGCATAAAGGTTGAAAATTAATTAATAAAGCAGTACACTTAGAGGTGCGACTTGATGCCAAGAATTTCGATTGAATTAATATTATCACTTAAGGGGCAAACAGTGCCAAAAATCTGACAACTTTGTGCTGGAAATTGTTTCAGCCGAGTTAGATTGATTCGAGGGTGAATTTCTTGGGACATAATCAACTTTTATCTCTATTTACATTATCTGTCTTTCTCTCTTTCTCTCTTACTCTCATTCTCTCTTTCTCTCTTTCTCTACTCTCCCCAAAAATACGTCTTGCATTGTTATTATAAACATTTTTTTCTCTTCTAAAATTTATTTCGTGAAGAATATGTATGGGCGCCATACAGTGCATATTTATAATGTGGAATGTAGACGCCTAAATCCCTCGACTGCACATTATCAGACTTATTTGCCAGCATTGGCGCCTGAAATAACGGCCGAGGGATGAATTTGCAATTAGTGTCCATGTCCCTAAAGCAAATTCGTTGAGAGGAATATCACAAATAAATCGCGTAATACAGCAATTGGTCGTCTCATTCAGTTTTCAACTGTCACAACAAACCCCTCCTTTAATAATTCTCGTCGCTCTTCAACGCCTGACATTTTCTTTTCTTACTGAATTAAAAAAGTACAATTCTCAAACTAACAAAAAGAAAGATTAGAGACGTTAAAATTAATGGTTCTAAAATTCGAAATTAAATAACGTTTGTTTAAACAACGTTTCTTTAAACAACGTTCTTATAGCAAAAATGTTTGAAAAAACCTAAATGAATCAAACGTTCGAAACAGGACACATAAGAGTGATAAATTAACAAATGAAAAAATGTCAAATATCATCACATAAATTATAAATCTAATCAACTTTCGTTTTCTAACATTAAACGCAAATATGTAGAGAAATAGCAGAAAAATCCTTAATCAATCGTTACCCGTATGGCTTTTAAAAACCACGCAAAAAGATAATTCAAAACATAAACGTGTGTACTTTACGTAAGCGTTTAATAATTTCTCAGAGATCGTAAAAAGTAACATGTGTCATGAAATTAACGGGGAGGAACACACGGGGTCTTTAATTTAAAAATCATCAATTTCGAATTAAATCATTCTCATGACAGGTTTCAGGTAAATTAAGGTGTGTACTTTACTTTTTAACAAGCTTTTTTTCTTTAAGTTTGTAATATTTCAAAAACAATTAAAACACAAGAATCAAAATTTTGTTATACACCTAAAAACAAACTTTAAATTCTAAATGATAAAATGATTCATTTTAATTTGAGTCAAAAAATGGGAAGAAAAAATATATAGAAAAATATTTTTAATTTAAATCCTTATTCAAAAACATTGTGGACTTGTTGGTGAAAGTTGCAAAGAAATAATTCAAAAACAGCAGACACAAAATTTCATTTTCGTAAACGAGAAAAAAACGTCGCGGACTTGAGTGACATAATAGTTTATATAACTAAAGTTTCAAAATTCGAAATTCTAGCATTGCAAAGTACAATTTTTTATCAATACCTCAAGCCTTGATTACAAATTTCACAAAAAGTCAAACTTGTCATCGAAAGAGAAAAGGAAGATTCTCGTGTTTAAATTACCTTCGATGTATGATGTTTGCTATAGAGATTTTTGACAAGTCGACATGAAACCAGTATTCTTTGAAGGTTGTGTACTTAACCAGTGATATAACGACATCCACCGAGTTCATTTAAGTAGCAGAACAAACAGTGAGTTCCGAAATCACGCTTTAACATTAGTCAACAGAAACTTCTCAAAAACACAAGTCAAAGAGATTAGGATTACCTTAAAACAAAAACCAAGATTATTTTAAATCCTCTACACAAAAATCTCCACAAATCCTCTCTACTATTGGGCTGCTTTTTTGGCTGCTTTTTTGGCAGCCCAAAATAGCAAGATTACAAATAATTAAAACTTAAAATCTACAGACAATAAACAATTTTAGTAATCCTATTGCAAAATTACTAGAACATAAATCAAATTCAATCGATAGGTAATTAATTCCCAAGGAAAGAAATACGCGAACAGGTGCGGGTTGATATATTGCAATATTTTATCAGGAAGTTCAGCTCGTATTTTTAAGTACGTAGGCATATGAGAAACATGCACATATACAAAATATCGTTTTCTTTGAGATGAAAATGTCGGAAATATACTGCGTTTTGTTTCACAAACTCAGCAGCTTTTATTGTCACTTGGTATTGAGGGCTTTTTTTTCTCATTTTACGAGCTTTTGAAATCTAGAAGTGTATCAACTTGTATTCCAGTTTGTTAGCAAGACAGGCAGCATATACGAGGCTGTAGATTCAAAGTTGTACTCGCTAGAATTCGCATCTCTCCTGAAATAGAAATCGCCTGAGTACGGGCTGACTGATTCGAATGCAGGCGAAACTAGCGAAGAAACCAACGGGAGAACCTTAGGTCAATAATCAGGTCACGTGCTACAATCCTTTCACTGTCTGTTATTGCAAAACCTCCCTGCATTAAATCAACCCTGTATTAAACCCACTTTGCCTTAAATCATCTCTAGACCAAATCAACCCTACATCAACCTAATCAATCCCATATGCAGAGATCACAGTCGTTTTCTCTTTCAATTTTAGGTGCAAAAGGCAATTTTTAATTTTAAAACAGGGGATTTTCTTCCAAAAAAAAAGGATTTCGGAAAGAAAAAAAAAAGGATAACATTGTAATATTTAAAAACTTAAAGAAGGTTAGTTAATTTCTTGCTATTAATTTAAAAATACATAATTGATTTTCTTTGATTCAATGAGTTTTCCATGATCTCTTTGAGAAAAATAGAAAAATTTACATGATATTTTGTGTCTGAGTGTGTGTGTGTGTATATGTGACTGGACATGGTGAAAGGGACCTCCGCTGCAATCAAAGTTGAGGTTATGTTTGTGTTTTTTGGAATGAAACTACAAAAAAATGATCAAC
>WNHD01004916.1:0-10723 GCA_011057455.1 Ganaspis sp. Gsp50 | reverse complement strand
ATAAGACAATACTCAATAAGACAATAGGACATTAGTTGGTAAGACAATAAGTCAAAATTTAATAAGACAATACTCAATATGATAACAAGACAATACTTAGTCAAACAATAATCAATAATTGATAAGACAATAAGACAATACTCAATAAGACAATAGGACACTAGTCGGTAAGACAATAAATCAATACTCAATAAGACAATAAGACAATACTCGGTAAAACAACAAGACAATATTTAATAAAACAATAAGCCAATAATCGCTAAGACAATAGGACAATGCTCACTAAGACAATAGGACATTAGTTGGTAAGGCAATAAGTGAATATTCAGTAAGACAATACTCAATATGACAACAAGACAATAATAAATAAAACAGTCGATATTTCGATAAGGCAATAAGACAATACTCGGCAAGACAACAGGACAATACTTACTAAAACAATAATCAATATTTCGATAAGACAATAAGACAACACTTATTAAGACATTCGGACAACACTCGATAAGACAATAACACAATACTAAATAAGACAATAAGACAATATTCGATGAGGTAATAAGACAACACACGATATGACAATAATTTGTAAGAGAATAAGACAATTCTCGATATTTGTTAAGACAATAAGACAATACTCGATATTTCGGTAAGACAATAAGACAACACTCGATTAGACAATAAGACAATATTCGATAAGACAATAAGACAATATTCGTTAAGACAATAAGACAACACTCGCTAAGACAATAAGGCAATTCTGGATAAGACAAGCCAATAATCGCTAAGACAATTAGACAATAATTGATAAGACAATAGGACAATACTCCGTAAGACAGTAAGACTTCAGGTTAATTTATTTTGAATATTTTTCAATATTTAATAAATAAAGAAAATGCTAAAAAGTGAAAGCTTCCTTCAGCTTCATAAAACAATACTCCAAAAGCTGGCAAATCTAGAATGGCCCAAGCTTGGCCCTTGTTTGTGCCAAGATTAAAAATCTTTGAAACTAAGATCAAACGATGCTCAAACTCACAATCAAAGTTTTTCATTTCGAGTTTCTAAAATCTCTATTTTGGCTCAATTGTTACCAAAATTGACCTTTGGTGCTAGCTAGAGCCAGGACAGTATTTCCAAACACGGCTCCAAGTTGGCGCCTGAATCATTTTTCTACACACACACATCTTTATTAAGAAAGATTAATCCTCAATCGATCGATAAATATCTCCTGTTATTTTACAGAAGGAGAGTATTAAGAAAATTGGTACATATCTCTCATCTCCAAAGGTAGGATCTAATGAGCGGGCTTATTACACGAAAGGATCGATATACTAACACGGAATCATTTCTGCTGGTAGATAACGAGCAACCTTCTAAGGGGATCCCGCTTGTATTTGATGTTATTAATTAACTGTACAATAACGTGACGATTAATTACACCAGGAAGGGGAGTCGAACGCGGTCTGCTTTAGGGGATCGTTAAGGCCTTTTAAGGGCTCTGATAATATATATTCTCCATCTTGTTTCCTTGCAAACCAGAAACGAAATTAATGAAACAATATTTCAGAGACTCGTACACAGTTCTAATTTGAAAAGAAATATTTTACCAAGTTATTTATTTCATTCTCCTTTCTTTTGTGGATATCAATTTCAAGTTGATTCGACGTGTGGCAATTCTGTCTTGGAGCTAGCTTGGCCCAGGTTAGACTATGAACATTGTGAATGAGAACTTGATTCTGTCTAGTTTGATGTCTAGATTCGAGCTATGGCCAAACATGGTCCTATTTTTGTCCTAGCTTGGTCATGCATTTGCAATAACCTTGCCCCAAGTTGGACAAACTTTGTCCTATTTTTGTCCTAGCTTGACTGTACCTTTTTCCTAGCTTTGGACTACATTTGTTCTAATTTGACCCTACATTTGTCCTAATGTTGCCCTAGCTTGGCCCTACCTTTGTCCTAAATTGACCAAACCTTTGTCCTAACTAGGTAGGCACCTACCTACCTAAGGTAGGTACCTAGGTACTAAGGTAAAGCTTGACTTTACCTTTTTCCTGACTTTAACCTAGCTTGCCTCTACCTTTTTTCTAACTTTGACCTAGCTTTGACCTACCTTTATCCTAATTTAACCTTAAATTTGCCCTAATTTGACACAACATTGGTCCTAATTTTGTCCTAAATGTTTCAAGCTTGGTCCTAAAACGGTATACTTGTGTCCTAACTTTGCCCTCGCTTGATCCTACTTTTGTCCCAAATTTGTCCAGTTTTTGCTCTAACTGAACCCTATCTTTATCCCAACTTTTTTATCTGGGCACTAATTTTATTCTAATTTTTATCTAACTTGCTCTAACTTGACCCTACCTTTTCCTAACTTTGCCCTTACTTGACTCTATTCTTGCCCTACATTTGTCCTAACTTGGCCTTATCTTTGTCCTAAATTTGTCCTAAATTGCCTCTACCTTTGCCCAAACTTTGTTCTAGTCATGGTCAAACTTTGCCCTAAATTTACCCTAGTATAGCCTTAACTTGGCCCTACTTTTGTCCTAACATTGCCCTAGCTTGGACCTTCTTTTTTCCTATTTTTACCCTAACTGGACGCTATCTTTATCCTAACTTTCTTTAGCTTGGTCCTATCTTTGTCCTAACTTTGACCTAAATTAGCTCTATTTTCATCCTAACTTTGTGCTAACTTGACCCTACCTTTGTCCTAACTATGCCCCAGATTGGCACTACTTTTTTCGTAAATTTGTCCTAGTTTAACACAACTTTCGTCCTATCTTTTCCCTTCTTAGATCTTTGTCCAAAGTTTGCCCTAACTTGGTCTTACTTTTGTTCTAAATTTGTCCTATCTTTGCCCAAACTGGACCATAACATTGCCTTAACTTTCTTTAGCTTGGACCTACTTTTGTCCTATTTTGCCACTGCCTTTGTCCTAACTTTGTTCTAGTTTTGACCAACCTTTTTCCTAACTTTGACCTCGCTTGATCCTACTTTTGTCCTAAATTTGTCCTAACTTGTCTCTACCTTTGCCCAAACTTTGTTCTAGTCAGGGCCAAAATTTGCCCTAAATTTACCCTAGTATAGCCTTAAATTGGCCCTACTTTTGTCCTAACATTGCCCTAGCTTGGACCTTCTTTTGTCCTATTTTTACACTAACTGGACGCTATCTTTATCCTAACTTTCTTAAGCTTGGTCCTACCTTTGTCCTAACTATGATCCAGATTTGCACTACTTTTTTCGTAAATTTGTCCTAACTTTTCCCTTCTTAGCCCTATCTTTGTCCTAAGTTTGCCCTAGCTTGGACCTACCTTTGTTCTAAATTTGTCTTATCTTTGCCAAACTGGACCATATCATTGCCTCAACTTTTTGTAGCTTGGCCCTACCTTTGTCCTATTTTACCCCTATCTTTGTCCTAACTTTGTTCTAGTTTTGAACAATCTTTTTCCTAACTGTGTCCTAGTTTGGGCCTACTTTTGTCCTAACTTTGTCCTAGTTTGGCCCTACATTTGACCTAACTTTTCCCTTCTTGGCCCTATTGTTGTTCTAACTTGCCCCTTCCTTTTTCCTAACTTTGCCCTAGCTTAGCCCTACCTTTGTCCTATTTGGCCCCTACCTTTGTCCTATTTTGCCCATACCTATGTCCTAACTTTGTTCTAGTGTTGCCCAAACTTCGTCCCAACTATGTCCTAGCTTTACCCTATTTTTGTCCTAAATTTGTTCTTACTTTTTCCTAGTTTGGCCCTAATTTTGTCCTAACTTACCCCTTCGTTTTTCCTAAGTTTGTTCTAGTTTGGCCCAAACTTTAACCTAACTTTGTCCTACCTTGGTCATACCTTGGCCTCAACTTGGCCCTAGATTGGCCCCAGCTTGTCCCTATATTGGTTCTAGCTTGCGTTCTCGCTCTCACAAACTTGAAACTCTTTTTTAATTAAACGGTTTATCGAATAGATGACTCAATGATTTCAATTTGTGATTTTCTTGTGCAATTGACACACATTGTTCCTTTTAAATCGCAGATTACGGTGGCCTGTTCTCAATTAGGCGTATGAATTACAGCGGCCAGTTGCGCTAGCAGCTTCTCGCGTTTCATTGAATCATTTGGTTGCGTAAAACAAGTCACCCAATAGGCTTTTATGTATTACACAAGACATGGATCACTAAATGCCATATCAAAGTAAATGCTTAATCTCCTGCTAATGTATCAATTACGTTCTAGGCTCCAGTGAATTTTAGCCTAAAGCGTAAAGCCATTCACTCTTGATCCTATTCAAAGGATCTTTTGATATATCCCAAAGTTCAATGGACTAGAAAAAATAAAGCTGGTCAAGTGAAAGCTGGCCAATTTGCATTTTGCACAGACTCTTACTCAAGATTTCAATTGTCAGATAAAAGAAATCCAGAAGAAAAGGGAAGAAAAATAAAAGAATGTTCCAGTCAATAGAGGGATTGATGAATAAAAAGGATTCGGGATTTAAAAAATTTTAATTTTTGTTGAGAGAAAGTGAAAGTGGATTTTTAGTTTAATACTGTTGTTTCCGCTAGATTCGAGGATTCAAAAAATGATACAACCATTTTTTTTAACAATTTTAGTTCTTAAAATAAGGTTTCATTTGCCAAACTTGGGATTTTCGAGCTTCAAGTTTTTGATGTGACAACATCGTAATTTTTAAATGATGCCCAAAGAAAACTTTCAATATTTGTTGAAATGGCAACATTGCAATTATTAAAAACAGATAGCTTTCAATATTTGTTAAAATGTCAATGTCGCAATTTTCTGTCAGTGGTTGTTGTTAAATTAGTTAAAATGGCAACGTCGCAGTTTTATGCAGTGGTTGTTGTCAAATTCAGTAAAATGGCAACGTCACAATTTTGCAAAAAAAGTAGTAATAAAAATCATTAAAATGGCAATGTAGCAATTTCTGTGCAGGAGGTAAGAATTACATTTAAAATGGCAACGTTGCAATTTTATAGAGCAGATAGAAATTAATGTCACTTAAATGGCAACGTCGCAATTTTTCAGAGAATGTTACTTTTAGATTTGTTAAAATAGCAACGTTGCAATTTTGCGGAAAAGGAAGGAGTCACCTTCTTTAAATGGCAACGTCGCAATTTCATACAGCAGGTAGGAATTAGAGTCGATTAAATGGCAACATCGCAATTTTGTGTAGGAGGTATAGTTGGCAAATGTCTTAAAATGACGCAATTTTTCAGAGGAAGTTACAGTCAGATTTGTTAAAATGGCAACGTTGCAATTTTTCAGTTGAAGTAGGAGTAAAATTAGTTACAATGACAACCTCGATATTTTTCAATGTAATTAGGAATTAAAGATCCTAAAATGGCAACGTCGCTATTTTCCTCCGAAGGAATTAAGGATTAAAGTCCTGAAAATGACAACGTCGCAATTTCACGGAGAGGGTAGGAATTGAAGTTGTTTAAATGGCAACATCGCAATTTTCCGGATGAAGTAGGAGTCAAATTCGCTAAAATTGCAACGTCGCAATTTCTTGGTAAAAATAGTTCCCAGATTTCTTAAAAAAAATTTCTTTCTAAAATGGCAACATCGCAATTTTTTGGAGGAGGCAGAAATCAAGTTCGTTAAAATGTCAACATCGCTACTTTTCGGTAGAATTAGGAATTAAAGTCTTTGAAATGGTACCGTCGCAATTTCACAGGGGGGGTAGTAATTAAAGTTGTTTAAATGGCAACGTTGCAATTTCTTGGTAAAAGTAATTCTCAGATTTCTTAAAAAGGCAACTTCGCAATTTTCCGGTGGATGTAGAAATCAAATTTACTAAAATGGCAACGTCGCAATTTGCAGGAGTAGGCACAAATCAAATTCATTAAAATAGCAACGTCGCAATTTTTCCGAGGTAGTATTTGTCAAAATTTTTAAAATGTCAAAACGTAATTTTTCAGTGAAGACAGGAATTAAAGTCGTTTAAATTGCAACGTCGTAATTTCACCGAGGGTGTGGGGCCATTCATAAACCACGTGGACAATTTTTTCATAAATTTTGACCCCCCCCCCGGCCCCATTGTGGACACAAAAATACATTGAATCGTGGACATTTTCAGACTTTTGGAACCCCCTCCCCCTAAAGTGTCCACGTGTATATGAACGGCCCCTGTAGGAATTAAAGTTGTTTATATGGCAACGTTGCAATTTTCCCGAGGAGGTAGTTGCCAAATTCATTAAAATGGCAACGTTGCCATTTTCCGTTAGAATCAGGAATCGAAGTTCTTAATAATTGTCAATGTCACAATTTTGCGAAGCAGATAGAAATTACAGTTAAACTGGTAACGTCGCAATTTCACGAAGGTCGTAGAAATTGAAGTTGTTTAAATGTCAACGTCGCAATTTTCAGATGAGGTAGTTGGCAAATTCGTTAAAACGGCAACATCGCAATTTCCCAGTGGAAGTATTTGTCATATTTCTTAAAATGCGAATGTTGTAATATTCCTGTGGATGCAGGAACTAAATTTCGTTAAATGGCAACGTTGCAATTTTGTGTAGAATGCATTTGTCAAATATCTTGAAATGGCAACGTTGCAATTTTACTGAGGAGTTGTCAAATTTCTCAAAATGACAACGTCGCAATTTTACGGAGAGGGTAGGAATTGAAGACGTTTATTTGGCAACGTCGCAATTTTCCGGATGAAGTAGGAGTCAAATTCGCTAGAATTGCAACGTTGCAATTTTTTGTAAAAGTAGTTGTGAGATTTTTTAGAACGGCAACTTCGCAATTTTCTAGTGGGGGTTGAAATTCGTTTTGTTAAAATGGCAACGTCACAATTGTCAGGAGAGAAAAATAGAGATAATATTTAGTTCAATGGCAACATCGCAATTTCTTACTGAAAAAATCGTTCAAATTGAAATGTTAATTTTAATGTATGAAGATAATGGCAATTTTTGCCATTATCAAATAATGCAATAATGCAATTTTTTTGTGAAAAATTGATTTTAATTGTTAAAATTACTATCGTACTTTTTTTTAAAGATTAATTAGCAACGATTAACAATTTTGTGAACAAACCTTAAACTCCTTATAAAATATCTTAAGGAATTAAGAACCACTGTAAGTGCGGCCACTTGTCGAAGAGTCGACATAAAAAGATTGAAATAAAAAATAAAAATAAGTACTAAAAATAAATGGGTCGTAAAAATAAGGATATAAGAAAAATATATATTTTTTGAAGCGTTGAAAATAAGAAGAAATCTTTTTCTGTTTCAGGTATGTGTCAGAATGAGTGTAATCCTGGGGAGCAGTTGCTTAGACGAAGTGGAAGTTGCGTGAGTAACGGGGGGGAGGAAGACTGTGAAATCCTAAGTAGGATCAGGGAGTTAATAGTACAGGGGTTGCTTGATCGGAAACCTAACCTAAAGTGGGTTCTTCCTTCCCTCTTAAGTCACCATCTCTTATTTTCCTTTTCCAACAGTGCTCTGTGTTTCATGTCCCTTCAACACGATTCGGCTGAAAGCATCTTTTGACGCGTGTTTTTATCCCTTTTCTTCACTTGAAGAAATTCCACTCGTAACACCCCAAATCAGAAAACATTGCCAACTGGAAACAGACATTTCAGGATGAATACACAAAACAGGCAAATTCCGAGTCCAAAGAGAAATTGCCTACAGAATGTCTTCAGTCGGAAGGAGAATTTCTTTATGTTTAGTCCATTATTGTGTTCCAGTATCTTTTACAACAAAGAATTTTCCAAATGGAAATTAATAAAAATGTTGTAATTTAAAAGAATATAATCATTTCGCAATAACAATAACAAAAAAAATAACAATAATAATACAATATAAATAACAAGAAATATAACTATAATAATAATACAATAACAATAATAATTAATAATAATTCATAATAATTTAATAATTTTAAGTAAAATAATAATTTCGTAATAACAATGACAATTCATAATTGATTGTCAAATTCGTTAAAATGGCAACGTCGCAATTTTATGTCAGTGATAGTTGTAAAATTCGTTAAAATGGCAACGTCGCAATTTTGCGTCAGTGGTAGTTGTCAAATTCGTTAAAATGGCAACATCGCATATTAGTGGAAAAAGTGGTTGTAAAATTTGTTAAAATGGCAACGTCGCAATTTTGCGTCAGTGGTAGTTGTTAAATTCGTTAAAATGGCAAAATGACAATTTTTCAGCGAAGTTACAGTCACATTTGTTAAAATAGCAACATAGATATTTTACGATGAAATTAGGAATCAAAATCCTTAAAATCGCAACGTCGCAATTTCACGGAAAAAGTAGGAGTAAAATCATTAGAATGGCAACGTCGCTATTTTTCAGAAGAATTAGGAATTAAAGTCCTTAAAATGACAAGGTAGCAATTTTTTCTCCGAGGTAGGAATTACATTTTTAAAATGGCAACATCGTAATTTTTCAGAGAATGTTACTTCCAGATTTGTTAAAATGGCAACGTCGCTATTTTTCAGAGGAGGATACAGTCACATTCGTTAAAATGGTAACGTTGCAATTTTGCGGAAAAAGATGGAGTTGCATTCTTTGAATGGCAACGTCGCAATTTCACAGAGGAGGTTACAGCCAGATTTGTTAAAATGGCAACGTCGTAATTTTGCGAATGAAATAGATGCCATAGCTAAAATGACAACGTTGCAATTTCGTGACAATGGTTGTTGTCAAATTAGTTAAAATGGCAACGTCGCAATTTTGTTGCAGTCGTAGTTGTCAAATTCAGTAAAATGTCAACATCACAATTTTTCTGCGAGATTACACTCACATTTGTTAAAATGACACTGAAGTTTGCATCGTTTCTTCTCCTTTAAAAAAAATTAGGAAACAAATTTTTGTTAGGTATTTAAAAAATTTTAAAATACTTTTGTAAACTTCTAAAGATATTATTTTGCCTTATTTTTTACAAAATTAGTAAATAAATATTGGAATAATGATTAATTAAATAAAAATTGGCTTTCTAGTTTTTCGTAAACAAAAAGAACGTTGCAGTGGGTACCATTTGTAAAAGTAGCAACGTCGAAACCGGTGATATTAGGAATTAAAATCCTTAAAATGGCAACGTCGCAATTTTGCGGAAAAAGTAGGAGTAAAATCGTTGAAATGTCAACCTTGATATTCTTCGATGGAATTAGGTAATAAAATCCTTAAAATGGCAACGTCGCAATTTTACGGTAGAAATAGGAATTAAAGTTATCCAAATGGCAACGTTGCAATTTTTTACAGAAGGTTACAGTTACATTTGTTAAAATGACGATTTCGCAATTTTCCGAATGAAGTAGAAGTCAAATTTGTTAAAATAGCAACATCGCAATTTTGCGGCAGTGGTTGTTTTCAAATTCGCTAGCATGTCAAAGTCGCAATTTTGCGGAAAAAATAGGAGTCAAATTGTTTAAATGGCAACGTTGCTATTTTACTATAGAATTAGGAATTAAAGTCATTAAAATGACAACGTTGCAATTTCACAAATGAGGTAGGAATTATAGTCGATTAAATCGCAATATTGCAATTTCTCAGCTGAGGTAGTTGCTGAATTCGTTAAAATGCCAATTTTTTGTTAAAACAAAATTTCTTAAAAAGGCAACGTCGCAATTTCTTGATAAAAGTTGTTCACAGAATTCTTAAAAAAATGTTCTGTCTAAAATGGCAACATCGCAATTTTCTGGAGTAGGCAGAAAGTAAGTTCGTTAAAATGTCAACATCGTTATTTTTCGTTAGAATTAGGAATTAAAGTCTTTAAAAAGGCAACGTCGCAATTTTACAGAGGGTTAGGGGATTAAAGTTGTTTGAATGGCAACGTTGTAATTTCTTGGTAAAAGTAATTGTCAAACTTCTTAAAAAGACAACTTCGCAATATTGTCCTAATCGACTGAAATGGTAACGTCGCAATTTGCAGGAGTAGGTACAAATCAAATTCATTAAAATGGCAACGTCGCAATTTTGCCGAGGACTTAGTTGGCAAATGTCTTAAAATGGCAACGTTCAATTTTGCGCAGAAGTTAGTTGTCAAATTTCTTAAAATGGCAACGTCGCAATTTTGCACCAGTGGCAGTTGTAAAAATCTTTAAAATGGCAACATCGCTTTTTGGTTGAAGAGGTAATTGTCAATTTTGTTAAACTGACAACGTCGCTATTTTGCGGTTATAGGAATAAAATTTTTAAAAACGGCAACATCGCAATTTCCAGCAAGGACATGCATTAAAAATTATTTTTAAAAAGAGACGTCCATTTTCCTAGTTACAAAGAGCATACTACATAACCTAAAAATTACCAAAACTTGGGATTTTCGAGCTTCAAGTTTTTGATGTGACAACATCGCAATTTTTAAATGATGCCCAAAGAAAATTGTCAATATTTGTTGCAATGGCATCATTGCAACTTTTAAAAATAGAGAGCTTTAAATATTTGTTAAAATGGCAACGTCGCAATTTTCCAGCGGAGGCAGCTTCCAAATTCCTTTAAACGGCAACATCGCAAATTTTTCAGAGGAAGTTACAATCAGATTGGTTAAAATGGCAACGTTGTAATTTTCTGGCAGTGGTTGTTGTTAAATTTGTTAAAATGGCATCGTCGCAATTTTGTGCACTGGTTGTTGTCAAATTCAGTAAAATGGCAACGTCACAATTTTGCGTCAAAAGTAGGAATAAAAATCGTTAAAATGGCAATGTAGCAATTTTTGCGCAGGAGGTAAGAATTATATTTAAAATGTCAACGTTGCAATTTTACAGAGCAGATAA